>JAJLWK010000048.1:0-37757 GCA_030570675.1 Myxozyma neglecta | reverse complement strand
CCGTTCAGAAGTCTGTATGATGCGTGCTTGAAAATGATTGCGAGTAAGGGACGGAGGATCCCGCTGATTGATTATGAGGAGGAGAATCAGAGGGAGATCGTGGTCAGTGTTTTGACGCAGTATCGTATTCTCAAGTTTGTCTCGCAGAACGTGTGTTTATACCGATTTTTTCTGTACACTTGCTAACGTCGACAGTGCAAAGAAACACGCGCTCTACGAAAGCCACTAAAAGATCTCAACATTGGAAAATACGACAACATAGCCACAGCAACAATGGACACTCCCGTCATCGACGTCATCCACCTTCTCGCATCAAAAGACATATCCAGCATCCCCATCGTCGACAACGAAGGCGTTTTATACAACGTCTACGAATCAGTGGACGTCTTGACGCTTATCAGAGGCGGTATATATACAGATTTGAGGTTAACCGTTGGCGAAGCTCTACTCAAGCGACCTAGTGTATGTACTTTTTCTTTTTTTGTGTGAATGATTATTGACGAATAAAGTCCTTTGAAGGAGTATACACCTGCACAGAAATGGACCGAATGGACGCAATAATGGACACCATCCGTCGCGCGCGCCTACACAGACTAATGGTCGTCGACTCCAAAAACCGATTAAAAGGAGTCGTTTCCCTCGGTGATATATTACGCTACTTATTGCTCGACGGCGAATTAGATACTTCTTCACTTGATAACGATCAAAGTATATCTGAACTAGCAAAGTCGAAACATGATTTAAAAACAGATGAATCACTTACTGTTGATCCAGAAAGTTATCAATAATCATACACATTTCTTTTGTTTTTTATTGACGTGTTGACGATTGTATTATACAGTGAGGATGAAAACTAATTTTTATCTTGAAAGAAATATAACCACTCTTTCTAGAGTAAAGAGTAGAGAATAGGAATGATAAGATTCTTTCGTGCTTGTTTGTTTTAGTTTGGTTTAGAATGGTAGGGTATGTCTGTGCATTCGGGTATCTTTGTTAGCTTGTTTGTTTGTTTAGTTTATTAACTGTATTAATCGACTATTTTACACTATCTTTGTCTTTTCGTAAAAAGATGATGAACTTTGCTAACAGAGGATCAATTCTGTAATCACCTAGTTTCTTTAGGTGAGTTGAACAGTTTATTGCGAAACTCAAAAAAAAGAACTACGCATCCTGCTTTTCGAATATGTTTGGCCATTACGAAATAAAAGAAGCGAAAAAAGTCAAGCTCGACGATGCAGCAAACTTGAGACCTGCCTTCCAGTTGTTCCTATCATAAAGTTTCAAAATTATTACTCTTTTTAAAAAGATGAGATTGTTCCAACCATAAATATCAGAGATCTGCTACTACTTTGTAAATTGGTAGCATTGCTTATTGATAAATGACGCTACTTCTCAAACATGTCCGTCTCAGTGTATGATGATATGCAATAGTACCACAAATAAGTATAAAAGCTATCTAAACAGCCTTGTTGCAGTTTCCCTTCATAATATTCATGTAAATTGGATCTTTTGAAAGTTTTGCCTCACTACTGGCCAATATGTTTCGCTTTCGCCAGCCGGTACCTCCTACAAGAAGTTGATTAGAACTTTCAACACAAACAAGGCACCAGCCATATATTGATTCATATCATCACCAATAAAAAAATCAGAATAGAAAAAGCGGTTTTCAGTTGAAAGTGTACGTATCTTCTGCTGTTGACTACAGCTACGGCCAATAGTCGCTTCATGAGCTCTTAGCAGTAATTTTCGCAAATCAGACCGAGCTGCCACATAAATTGCCTCAGTACAAAGCTACTAAACAACTGCATTAATAAATATTCTTAGTAAAAACATTTATTGTAAAAAGCATTCAAATAAATATCGGCACTTATTTATGAAGTAATTGCAAATAGTCTAGTAATTGCGGGGTGACCACAAATAAGACCTCGCTACAACCTTATCCTTCTCAACTAAAACCGACAATATAGCCTTTACCGCTCAAAGTTTTCGCGATCCGTCCTAAAAACGGCAACATCAGCGAACTCAGACCACACACACATAAACCCCCCAATCAGTACATGTCACTAACAATTTAGCCGATTTCGAAAAAACGAGGCGCTGTTTGCTCCCGAAACTTTGTGTTTTATAAGGTTTTCTTGGTGGTTTAGATAACCTAGGTTGGCAGCGACCCCTGGGTTTTGCTTTGCGGGAAAAATAAAAAGGTGGGGTTGAGTTTAGCGGGGTTAAGGTACATGAAAATGGATCGAGACATCATTCGATACCAGAGTATGTACCATTGCTGCAAAAGTGACGGGACGGTTGTGAGTTGTGGCGTTTGGTTTCTTTGCAATTAAAAAGTATTGATTGTAGTTTTTCTTTGTGGCCGTGGTAAAGGAATCTAGTATTATAGCAACTACTAGCTTTTCATGTCTCAGCTGGTGTTTTTTGATGCGGTTTGATGCAGCTCGATGCAATTAATGCAATCATAATATATTATACTTCATAAATACTGACATTGTATAAACTATTGCTTTCGTATGTACCACTGAACGCAATTCCTTAAACTCCACTAAAACCGAAGATACGAACCTCAGCTGCTTCGTCAACATGTACTATCCACATACCAGGATGTGCGTAAAATACTGACTAAATTTACCCAAAAAACACTCTTAACGGCCTATAATTGAATTGCATTTTGGCTTTAATAAAAGATCTGTTGACTATAGCGATTGTCTCGATCTTGATGATTTCGTTTTCGTGTTATTGAGCATTATTTGAGATGCAACTCGAAAACCGACTACTCTACAGGATTCTGAACAATGAACTACTAATTTGTTAAACTACTACTATTTGTCATAAAAAATCATTTCTTACTTGGTAGATCAGTATTTTAATCAATGAGTGTAGAAAAACATCAATATGATCTACTACGAGCCTAGTTCAGATTGAGGCAAGTCATAAACTTGTAGTATAAGAGTTTAAAATAATGATGATTGAAAGTTTAACTTGGCAACAGACAACAAGAGATGCGAAACATAAGTCTAACTATTTATAAATCTTGTAGAATAAAATATACTCTAATGATATCTCTCACCCAGTAAAAAGTTATATTCTATTAATTATGAATGAAGCACAAATTAGTTTAACAACCAATAGTAACAAATGGGGATAGCAGTATAGATTTTTTGACAGCGACTTGTAGATTTTAATGTGCGTAGCGTCGCACTCAAGCGAGCGTCGCATCGCTCAAAACTCTGGACATAATATTAGAACCTGCCCACAAAATTTAAAACAGTTGGATTTATCAGATTTTGGTATAATTAGTGTAGATTATAGGGTTTATAGTGATTAAAAGTAAGATTGTAGTGATAATAGAGATGAGAAGTGCGACGCTCGCTTGAGTTGCGACGCTCACCCTACATGCACGTTAACTTCTTTTCACAATCAAAAAAAAAGTAGTAGCCTTGCAAAAAGTCTCAGACATCACTTTACTTTTCAAACAAAAAAAGAATCAAATTAATTGCTTCCCTTGAATTCCTAGCTCTCGCTATCTACGAATATCGAAAGACTCGTCGCGTAAGAGTCTCTCACTTTGTCAAACTCAACTCTATTCATTTCCAGCTCACACACACCCTTCTTCCAACTGAAATGATAATACCTACTGATCAGCTTCTTACTAAATAATAAAATTTAAACATCATTTTATTGTTTGATTCTTCTCAATGCATTTCTTCCAGTAGAAGATTATATGACTTACACGTCTTTAAAGCCTTGGTATAATCTAAACTTTAACAAAAGCTTAAACCCTAATACTGGCTATATCGGAACATTTTGGCAACTTCTTAATTCGGTATTGTTTCAACCTTGATCAGTTAAGCGGCTTACTGCGCTACCGAGAAAACTTAAATACAGCGGAGATTATTGTTAAAAATATAATTATTCATTAATTATGATTTTACAAGTCTAATCTTTTCTAAACCTGGTAACCATCTACCGCCCCAAAAAAAAGGCAAAATAACAAAAAAAAACACAAACGCATTCTAAAGAAACTTCTTAATTCTTTCCAGTCGCGTCCACAACACTAGCGGCTTGACTATTTGATGAAATTCCAGATCCGTCAATCGTATTCTCAAGCTGGTCCAACTCATGAGCTTTAGAACCATCAACTCCGTTGTGGACACGAGCGACTCTGTCTTCGTCTGAAAGTCTCTTGAACTCCTTCTCAGCATCCCAAGCCCATGGTGTCTTAGCCGCGAAAAGGAAGTCGACTTCTTCGAGAGTACGCTTTGCGGTTTCGGGGTAAAGACAGTAAACAATTGGTAGTGAGACAACGTTGAAAGCACCGAAAATATAAAGAGTCTTCTCGCCAATATGGTCAAACATAATAGGGCAAAGAAGAGTAAGCCATCCGTTTCCAATTGACCATCCTATAACACCAAAAGCATTACCACGAGCACGAACTTGCAGAGGGAAAACTTCAGTAGGGTAAAGCCATGGGACAACTAACCAAGTAGCACCAAAGACAGAGGTATAGATGAAAATGAAAGCACCCGAAGCAGCACCCCATGAAGTGTTGTCAGGGTAGTTGATCTGAGCACGTGAAAATCCACCAGCTAAGAACATAGCAATACCTTGCGCAATGGCACCCCAGTAAAGAGTCATTCTTCGACCAAATCTATCGACAGTGAACGCGTTGAGGACAGTAGCAAACATGTAGAAAACATTATTAAGACCAGAAAGCCAATTTGACTTGTCTGTATCAAATCCAGCATTTGAAAAAATAGTGGGCGCATAAACAGTGATACCAGCAATTCCGATCCACTCCTGCAAAATCTGAAGCCAGACAACAAGCTGGACACGTCGACCAAGATGAAGATCACCGGATCCAATTCCCCAAAACATATTCCAGTAGGAGTTAAGCTTAGAGTTCTCGTTCTCCAATTCAATAATATGGCAAATGTCATTGTACTCCTCCTCAGCTTCGTTAGTCTCAGTACCTCTTAGTCGCTGGAGAATGTAACGAGCTTCTTCGCGCTGACCGTTCTTGATAAGCCATCGAGGAGATTCAGGGAAGACCCAAATTGCCAAAAACAGCAAAATAAGAGGAGCAATCTGAAATCCAATAGGTAAACGCCAACGGACATCAGAGTAACCTCCCTTAACATACGAAAGACCATATTCTAACCAGTACGCAACAACGACACCAAAGATGTTGAGTGTGAACTCGAAGGCAATGAACATACCACGAGATTTGTATTCGGCAGTCTCAGCAGAGTAGACAGGAACGACAGCATTGAGAATACCAGTTCCAACACCATTGATCACACGAGCACAGCACATCCAAGCGATATTCATAGCAGAACATTGAAGTGCAGCACCTAAAATAGCCCAACAAGCACCAACAGCAATACTCTTAATACGACCAAGTTTATCTCCGAGATAACCACCAGCAATAGCACCGAGAAGAGTTCCAAAATAGTAAATGGCGACAATTCCACCCTGGCGAGTAGAGTTGGTGACAACGACTCCACCTTCGTCGTTACCGTAACCAAAATGCATTCGGGTTGCGTAGTACGGTGAGTTGTTAACACCGGCCATCATACCCTGGTCATAACCGAAGAAGAAGATGGACACACCTGCGACGAGGTTGAGTCTGGTAGAATTAGCATCCATCTGTAGGTCATCGTGTTCATTCAACTACTGTACTTACCCCAGAAGCAACTTCTTCGTATGGTAGTGGTCCGCTATTTTATAGATCTTGAAACCCATAATGATCTTTGTGTAGGATGTGTAACAAAAAGGTCACAGGATTGGAAGAGTATTGACTGGGGCCAGAGAAAGACCATGGCGTCCGGGGAAGAAGAGAGGTTTATATACAATTTTAATTTTTTTCTGCTTCCATTTCTCAGGAGTTACTTTGAACAAACTTAAGGGCAACGTTGTTCATCCCACTACCGCCACTTGTAATGAACCGGCGAACCAAGAAGAAAATAGACTTTGTGAAATTGTGCTACAGAGGGGTGACGCCGCGCGCCGCGCCTGTTACTACTTTGGGAGAAAACTGGGAGCGTGCACGCCCCGCAATGGGTACTTGTGATCCAAGTCACACAACAAAGTTCACCGCTAGTGCTTGTTCGGGATGGACTCGGAAAGCTTGAATATGTAGGCTTGTTCCGACTGCCAAGCGGTAAGGGTTATATAATGGCTAAAATATTACATGTGTGCAAAAATTGCAACTGGTTTACAATGATTCAGTAGGAGTGGCTAAACAACTAACAGCTAGTAGTCGAGAAACTGGAAGAGCGCGGATGAGTGCAAGAGTAAATGAAATGAAATGAAAAAATGCGGGGGAATACAGAAGATATGGGGGTGAGAACACGAACTCGGCCTTTGCCGTAAAATACAGACTTGACACAGAGCAATTATCGTGAATGAAGTAAACCGGCATTATAAAGCTCTCTGGTTTCTGGCTTGGCGTCAGTTCATTCACGGTTTGATGGGTGGTTGCTGAAGGTCGCGAGTCGGAAGCCGGGTTCGGTAAAGAATCTGCGCAACAACGGGAAGAATTCGGAATCCTTTGTCACGATCGACCCCACGAACCGATCGGAATTTAAAAATTATTATTTATTATGTAGATATAGCCACAATTACATATTTCAAATTTCTTACGCTTTTATTCTGTAATAATCTGTTTACAAAAAATCAATATCTTTTTGAAATAATGATTTCGCAAAGCACTTACAAAAAAAGGTGGGGCAAGGATTTACAATGCCGAGGCGAGCCCGCATTGGGAATTCCGATGAAGCGAAGAAGTGGGGGATTGCGTAAAGTTTACGGAGCATTGCATGATGTATTTAGTGCACTTATGTACAAAACCACTCTTTGAATTCGACTGTATAATGCTGTAATTCGTGTCAAATTAAGATATGACGGATTGAATTCCGCAGTGTTAAAAAGTCACGAAGCACTCTGAGAGAAGCGAAAGGGTGACAGGGAACTTATTTCAGGCAGTTTAGATCCAAGTGGGGAGTAACTCTGTAACAACTGTGACGTTGGTCCAAAAAGCTAGAATAATGGCTGTGAAAGTTATGATCTGGGGTAATACAAATTCATATGCATGAAGCGACGGCTATTTAAACTTGTCCAGATGGACTATACTACACAAATCAGTACAACTGAGAGTTAATTTTTATCATTTATAAAGAAAACTCTCAAATTTAAAGTACGAAGCATAATTCTGAAATGCTTGTCAAAAATGTATGACAGAGTCAAGTGAGCACAGGAAAGTACTGCGGGGCTTACATAACAGGCGACGGAAATCCAAACTGGCGGAAACGGATATATAAAATACGATGGCTGAACAAGGTTTGATAAAGGCGAGCAGGACAGAAACCTAAATGGCAGAGACAAGGGGCTGCAGCCAGTAACGCTGTGTCCTGAATTAAGGTTGTGATTTGCAGTTAAATTTATCTCTAAGGCTTGAAGCTTGCCACTTGGACTGATTCTTCCGCAGTTGTGGTCAAATATGCGAATAGTTTGGTGAAAATAGTATACTCTGCAGATGTTTTCAAGTCGCTGCATTCTGAGGTGCGAAAAGCGTAGACAAGTAACCTGAGCTCGTCAAGGTCGAGGGACCACAAATGATCAGTGCAAACTCGGTGGTGGGTTTGTGGCAATCTTTTCATTGAGACTGCAAATTTTTTTTATTTTTTTTATGAAAAGGATGTGCTGATGTAGATTGATGAAACGCGTTGTATATGGTCAGTGAGCGACAAGAGCAGGATACGAGTTATGACGTTCTTCGGTTTTACGATATTACGATACATGAGGATAGAGCAAGAATCGCGCTCTAACCCAACGGACATCTGGAATACAATGCAATGCACCTCCAACAATGCAATGCAGAGGTCGAAACTTCATACACTAGAAAAGACAGACTTGTTCATAATACCTTAATCAACAATAAGGCTGGTTGAAGGTATCCGGCGGAAACTGGAAGCAAAGCTCAGACAGAGCAGCAGCAAAGAGTGTGACGTCAGCGGCGGGATTTTCGGGGATTGCGACGGAGTCAGGCACGCGAACAAAGCAATCGGAAGCGTGCGTTTCGAGCGCAGGGTAAGCTCGATAGGGTTTTGGAAGCGTATTAGGGTTTTGGCGATTTTTCACTACCCTAGAGTTTAGTTTAGCTTGGCAGGGCAGGGCCATTCCCCATTTCTTTCCCTTCTATTGTTGCTCCTTCTTAGTTCGAGATCAATCAATGAGCTACATAAAGAACTGGACAGGGTGTTTGAAGAGATCCAACTTTGTACATTATTAGTCATGCATTAGTAACAATTGTAAGTCGGGTAAGGGTGAATGCGTATTGAGCGGTGCAAAGCGTCAAAACTGCGTGAGTTTGCCAATGTTCGTTGTGACGTGGGGCGTAATGCACAGTCTGCGATCCCATAAAAACGACTTATGCACCGGACAACAATGGCGTCTCTCCGCGACACATGAATTGACGAATAAGCGCATACCTTACAATTTCATCAAGCTGCAAAATGAGGAATTTTTCAATTCGGAGTCAGGATCTATTCAATTCTGTACAGCGACGGCAAAATGGCACGTGGCCAGGGAAAATAGTGAGAAAAAGGGACGCGATAAGCGAGGCATCTAGTCACGTGGAAAAACGCCGGGCAAGGAACAGACACGAGCGCGACGATAACGGTTTCTGAGATTACTCAACATTGGACCTGTTTTAGATGCTTATTTGCTGGATATAATTGCGTAGATTGTTTACCGTGAGTGCATAACTGCAATTGTCTGAATTAAAGAACGCAATGAGCGATGGGCGGCGGCTTGTGCGGCCTGTGCGTGGCTCTCTCGCTAAGCTACTCCATCTGGCTTCCACGCAGACTAGCTTACTCTGATCCTAGCGACAATTGTTGCTATATTTTAATATCCATTTATCAAAACAAAAGCAATTCTGATTCTTCTTAAAACTTCCAGCTCTCTGCACTTGCTTTTCTCAGGCTGCGGACGTGCGCCAAAGCGATAAGGCACACCTCCGCCCGCGCGCCGCACAGGTTGCGCACACACCCGTTTGGGGCGCGCCCGGACGCACTCGCACCGCTCCTCTTTTTTTTTTTCCTCCTCTTCTTGTCGCTATTTCGCGTACTTTCGCACGCATTTTCTGCTTCTTCACCACTTTGTTCTTGCGTATTTCTCTTTGGGTTTTTTTGGACCTGCTTGTAATTGGTCCGGGCAGCGGGAATTCCGCCTAGTTAGCAGCGTTCTTTCTCTGCAATGGCAGAATTTTCACAGGCACCAGCAAAAGCGGCGGCAACGCCTGCCACAACGCCCGCTGCTGGCTCAACCGCTCCTGTGCCTCCGGGTGCAGCCTATGGTCCGGTCCAGGCTCACCACCCACCGCATCCTGCTCAGCTGCAACAGCAACAGCAACAGCAACAGCAACAGCAGCAGCAGCAGCAGCAGCTTAACCACCCTCAGCAGTCACAGAAGCACGTGCCTGTCTCTCCGGTCGGCTACTCGTATTTTCCCCAGATGTACCCTCCAGAGTATTCACGCGCACTTCCTCATCAGTACGCTTATCCGTACACACCTTTTCCTGGCGGCCCGGGTCCTTCTGCGGCACCTGCTTCGTCAATTCTTCCTCTTCATGCACCGTCGCAGCAGCTCTCTCCTCGCTCTTCGCCAGCTATACCCATCATGCCAGGTCAAGCATCTCATCTAGCTACTCCTCGTATTCATCATCAGCACCAACCACCTACTCGTTACCCCCGTCGAGCATCTACCGCCCCCGATCAGTCAGCCTTTTCTCTTTCTTCTAACAATGCACCATCTCCTTTATACGTTCCCACAGTCGACGCTCAAATGCATCTCCCGCGACAGCCCCCGCTTTTCACTTATGCACCTCCTTACTACTCTCCTCTTCTTCCTCTCCCTCTACACCCTCCTCCTCCTCATCATCCACAGGCTCATCTTCATCATCACCATCACCATCACCATCGCAATCACCCCAGTTCAATCTCAACAGTTTCTTCTGCTTCTATATCCTCTGCTTCTGGTGCGTCGTCTTCGTCTTCGCTTGTACTTCCGCGAGGGCCTCCTCGCAAACCAAAGCAATCTGGTCACGCTCTTTGGGTTGGTAACCTTCCTCTTGTCACAACGGTCCTTGACCTTCGCGACATGTTCGCCGCTCCGGCTATAGAGTCTGTCTTTCTCATTTCCAAGTCAAACTGTGCATTTGTCAATTACGCCTCTGACGAAGCTATGCGTGACGCTCTTGAGAGATTCAAGAGATCTGGAGGAATATTAAACGGTACAAAACTTGTCGCTCGTATGCAGCGTGGGTCTCTTGCTGACCGTACCGCTCCTTCGTCTCATGAAACATTTTTGGGACCAGAATCTAATCTTCAAACGCCTGAAAATTTATCGCCAGAACCAGACTCACCGCGCAGACCAGAGTCTTTTTTTATTCTCAAATCTTTGACAATCGAAGATCTTGATCTCTCTGTTCGAACTGGCTTCTGGGCTACACAGGCTCACAATGAACAAATTCTTAATCGTGCTTACCGCACTTCTGATAATGTTTATCTTTTCTTCTCTGCTAATAAGTCTGGTGAGTACTATGGGTATGCACGCATGGCAGGTCCAATCGTTTCGGACACCGATGCAGAATCTGAATCTGCTACTCAATCTTTACCTACTCCCACATCTGAAGATGACGAACCGCAATCCTCTCCTGAACCATCGGCGCCTGCAGCTGCCAGACACTCTTCCGAAGGTGACATTTCAATGTCAGATGTAGACCTTCCTCGCACAACTTTTACTCCTGCTACTGGCTGCGCACCTTCGGGTCGCATTATTGACGACTCTGCTCGCGGGACAATCTTTTGGGAAGTTTTATCTGAGCCTTCAACTCCCATCTCTGCAGATCCACCTATTGAAAGAACAGCTGCCAACGAAACTGACACTGAATCAACGAAAAATGTATGGGGTACCTCATTCAAAGTTGAGTGGTTATCAACAACTCGAGTTCCATTTTACAAAACTAAAGGGCTGAAAAATTCTTGGAATCAAAACCGTGATGTAAAAATTGCCAGAGATGGTACTGAGCTAGAACCTTCAGTGGGCAAAAAACTACTTTCCTTATTTTCTGGTGCGTCTCTTTCCTTTACAGATTCACTTGAACCTCAATTGTCGTCTCTCGCTGGATCTACTGATACTAACTCGACAATTGTGCAAAAAGACACTCCCTCAGGTCCTCCAGCTCCAGTTGTGGTAGAAAGTACAGTTAGTGGTTCACTTTCGCGTGGTGTGTCTGTTTAAGGGTCGGTTGCTTGTCTTTTTTTTTTGTCTGCTGCCTATTTTTGCTGCTACGTCGCTAAATTTTTGTTATGTTTTACTGTTGCTTATCCAAGCTTTGATGATCAATTGATTTAATTTTATGGGTTGCGAGTTTTTTAATTTGTATTTTTTTTTTGTTGTTATAACTTTAGTCTGGTATTTTTATAGTGTTTTTTTTTGTTTCTAGTTTACGATTTTTAAGGGTAGTAGGTTATGTGTATCGTTTCTCCTATTTTGTCAATGCGTGAAGCGTTCCGTTTTTGTCGAATCTATCGTTTATAACTTCAATTTAGTATGGTTTTTTTGCAGCCTCTTTTTGGATTAAGTTATTAGAGTTACGTAGGCTAGGTTATGGCGCTTTTAAAATTTATAAAACTGTTCGTTCTTATGATGATAGTCAGGAGATGTTGGGAATATGATGGATTTGAATTACTGATTTTTGTAAAAGGAGTGTCATAAGGAATTCATTCAAATATTTTCAACTTTGAAAAAACTTGGCTTTGCTATTCTTTAGTCACTTTCTTTTATTCAATTCAGCTTCAGACAAAAGTTCTTGCCTGGACATTTTATGTAAACACTCGAGTCGGCTAATTAAGCTATAAAAGAAAATGAAAGTCTAATTATGTCTCTAAAAAAGTTAATCCACAGCCATAGATTTACAGTAAAAATCATCTCTTGATAATTCTATAATAAATGAAGTAATTGCTTTGTAAAATCCGTTGATGTTTGATGCTTGATAATAACTCTGACGCAAGAAAATTGGAAAGTAAAGAGAACTACTCTCTCGATTGAAAGGAGCGAATTTAGAAAACTAAGATTGCCTGTTTCTGTGAGTTCAAACGCAAATTGATAGAATTCAATTGACCTACTGCGAGTTCAAATAGATCTAGTATGACTTCCAAGAAACTAGGTATCTCCATGTACATTTTTCCGATGCTTTTTTTGAACGTAAAAATGAATAATAAGAAAACTAAAAGTTTGTTTGCGAAACTGAGAAGAAATAGTAGAAAATTGTTAATCATTTGTTTGTACAGCAACCTATTGGAAGTAACATAAAAACAAACAGAAAACACATATGAGAAGAGGAAAAGCAGCAACGGAAACAACAATTTAAATAACAAATAGAAATAGGAGCTAAGACGCAAGGAGTTACACTAATATGAAACTAATGAAACCAACTAAGGTAATCACGTGTAAAATGCCACATACAGCAGAAAGCATCAAATTTTTAATCCAAAAAAGATTTAAGGAATTTTTTTACAGAAAGGTAGCTAGATTGCTTCTCTTGATTTTTTTTTTTATAAAAAGGCTGTGTAGTTTATATTCATTAAGCTGAATAGAATAACTACTAAAATTTAGTTTACGTATACAAAGTAATAGAACTTGGTCAAAAGTTCAAACCTAGACAGCTACTAAAAAATCTAGTAAAATACCAAACTGACACGACTCGTCTAGCACTGTAATATTCTGGTCAGTAAATAATTCATTTCTTTGCATAAATCTAACCGCAATTCTAACTTGCATTCAAATCTTCTTGTTCCCTCTACTAAGCTCACCGGTGTTCTCGACGAGTTTTATCCACGCCATTGCTGCTTGAGTACGTATGCGTTTATTTAACAGCAGCGGATAAGAAGAATAAGCTTGTCTTTGATTGCACTACTATTTATTTGCATGCCACTAGTTTGTGATAAAATTTAGCGGTATCAAGAGTATATTCACAACCTCCAACCATTTAAAATATACCAAAAACGTAAAGCATAAGTAGATATAAGTTTAGTAGTACACTGAGAGAAGAGAAATACTCTTCTTGTCTTACATCCATAAATTCTTTAATTCAAGTAATTTCCTGTTAGTTTATAATGGGCTATATAGTATCACAGAACAGCAACGAAAATTGAACCGGTTACGCAGACCTGAAAAGCATATTTCCAAAAACAGTAAAAACTACTCTAAAAAAATTCTGCAAAACAGTAGACACAGAGCACATAGGCCAAACGAGCTTGACTTAACTACGGCCAAGTAGTGTATCACTTTGAGAAAGCAAGATAATTTTTGTTACCGTCTTAACAGAAAGTTGATGCAGTACGGTGATCTACAGTGACAGCAGAAAATATTTCAAACAAGTGAACAGAAGCAAAAACATCTCAGCATTTTGGCTGTGGTATGTGTCTTGATCTGATATTACGGACTATACCACTACGGTGTAACTCACAGAAGCAGAAGGAATAGATACAAGAATACAGTAAATAGTCCCATCTACACGTCATTACCAATCGTATATGTAGCTTCTCCACCCACTATTCGGGCGATATCCAATATCCGGTCAATCAATTGTACTCGCGCGTAATAGCTGCTACTAATCAGCGGGTCCTTGCGTATGCACGTGACTTCTTATCTGGTGGGAGAAACTAATTCTCGTACCTGTTTCCTAGGTCGCTAGCGGAGCTGCATATGATTTGAATTAGCTCAATCAAAGTTAAAAATGAAATTAAAAATAGATATGAATAATTTTATCAGTCACAGAATTGTAGTAGAACAGTGACTGCTTAAATACTAAGAGATGGCAGCGGAATGACTCGTTCGCGGGTGAAAGACGGGAAAACTTTATTGCCGCACTGTGCACAATGAGACTGATAAGCCACTGCGGCCGGAGGACGGCGGCCGGTCTGATTTGTCGACCTTGCTTCTCTTATATTCTTTTTGGACATAACTATAAACGAGTAGGAGCAGACTTGTAAGTAGCAATTGCTTCCAGAGAAGCCATTGACAAGTGATTGACATCTAAGACAGGCGCAATGGCTACCAGTAACTACAAACCCAACTACTACGACTTCCCTCGTGAGTTCCGAGGATACGGAGAGAACCCGCCCAACTTCAAATGGCCTGGCGATCCCAAGATCATCATCAACTTTGTCGTAAACTACGAGGAAGGTGCTGAGTGCTCAATTGAGAACGGTGATCCCGCTTCTGAACAGTACATTTGGGAATTGCCTTACGTTCCTAAGGTTGGTCTTCGTTCGTACGATTGCGAGTCTGATTTTGAATACGGTTCCCGCGCTGGTGTCTGGCGTTTACTCCGCTTGTTCAGGAAGCATAATTACAAGTTCACCACCTTTGCCGTCGGAAAGGCTTTTGAGCTTCTTCCTGATGTCCCTGCTGCCATCAAGCGTGACGGCCACGAAATCGCCTCGCACTGCTACCGCTGGTGGGATTACTCCAAATGCACTCCTGAGGAGGAGAAGGCTCTTATTATCAAGAACATGGAGTCATTGAAGGAAACCACTGGTGAGTACCCCAAGGGATGGTACTACGCCCGTTGCTCCCAACACTCTCGTCGTCTCGTCTACGATGTCCACCAGGAGCTCAACGCCCCTCTTCTCTGGATCGCTGATGCCTACGCTGACGATTTACCATACTGGACTCCTGTTCCCCGCACCAAAGATGCTATTCTTATGATTCCTTACTCTTACGACTGTAACGATGCTCGTTTCCACATGCCTACTGGTTGGTCATCTACCGATGACTTCTACTCTCACCTCCAGTACGCTTTCGACACTCTTTACGAGGAGGGCTGTGAGCTTGGTGTTCCTAAGATGATGACCGTTGCTCTGCACACTCGTGTCGTTGGTAAGCCTGGTCGTTTCCAGGCTTTGGTCAAGTTTATGGACTACATCAAGCAGAAGGAGGGTGTTTGCGTCGCTACCCGTGAGGAGATTGCCAACCGTAAGTTTCCATAGTTTTGCTATTATTATCCGAATTGGTGCTGACTAGTTACAGACTTCAAGAAGGTCAACCCTTGGGTCGAGCCAGCTGAGCCTTTGAAGTACGGCCCTGAGGAGTAAACTACTCATAATAAACTAAACGTCTAATGTAATTATAAATAAATGTCAAACTCTGTAAATGAAAATCATAAACATTTTAAACATGACGTATGCCCTGCTTTTGACATAAAAAAGCGCTTTATTGCACAACTACGATAAGTTTTATTAATTGTTTATTCCAATTCGAAAACTAAAATACTCCAGTCTCCGATTTTAATAACATGCTCGACAAAATACATGCTTACATCTAAACAAAGCAAGTACATTAAAACCAACCATTCTACTCTTACTCCAAAGAAGAAGCACCAGTAATAATGTCGACAAGCTCGTTGGTAATGACAGCCTGTCGGGTACGGTTGTAAAGAATGGAGTATCTTCCGATCATGTCACCAGCGTTCTTGGAGGCGTTGTCCATAGCCGATCGTCTAGCGGACTGCTCGCAAGCGTAACCCTCAGCAAGAGCCCAGTAGATGGCGTTAGCGAGAGAGAACTCGGTAAGGTCATCAGCAAGGTCCTCCTCAATGTCGTAGGCAGAGAAGTTAGGAGAGGTCTTGAGCTCCTCCTCAGTGAAGGCGGGGACACCAACGGGCTCGTAGGAGATACCGGACTTGAACTGGTTGTAGAAGATCTCAATCTTGTCGTACTTGGTTCCGAGAGACTTGATCTGGTCGGTGATAAGAAGAGCCTCGTAGAAAGTGGGAACCTCTTTTCCGATGTTGTTGAAAGAGAGGACAATGTTATTGGCGTAGGTACGGGCAAGCTGGATCTTGGCCTTCTCACCCATGACAACGAGGTCGGCATCGGGCTCAGAAGCGAGACGAGCACGAACGGCCTTGGAGATCTGGGAGTGGATACCGCCGCAAAGACCCTTGTCGGAGGAAGAAACGATGATGAGCTTCTTTCCCTCCTCAGGAACCTTGGCCTCGGCGTTCTTGAAAAGCTCGTCGGAGGTGGTACCGTAGACACGACCGTCCTGCATAGCACGCTGAGCACGCGAGAGCTTAGTAGAAGCGACGATCTTCATGGTGTTGGTGATCTTCTCGATGTTCTTGATCGATTTGAGACGCATCTCGATTTCACGGAGGGTAGCGTAGTTGTTGGACGCAACGACCGATCTAGAATTCTCATTAGCACTTTATTCCTAATACCTAATTGTGCGCATTTCTTCTGCTTTGAAAGTTCCACAGATATAACGAGTATTGACTACATGGTGAATGATATGGTGCTGGGTCGACTGATATCATTTGTAGAATTTGCGTCTTTTTTGTCCTAGCCACGATATTTATAAACCTCCAAATCCAACTCCAAATCGTACATAAAAACACAATTCCAGCACCTCATTCTACCCAGAAACACGGCAGATCTCACAGTACCGTATCAATCACACACAATCAACCACCCGACTCGACCCGGAAAGAAGAAAAAAACCCACTAACTCGGAAGACACACTAACCTGGCGGACGCGGCCTTGACGGCCTGCGCAGCGGGACGCACACTGGTTCTCAAAAAGGACATTTTTAGTATCTTCGGACTCGGAACCGACGAATTGAGCGGAGAGAAGAGTGAGGACGTGGAAAAAGGTGAAAGGACGGAGGAGAAAAGAAGGGACTTGTGGGCTCGGGCTTCGAGGCGCAACTGCTGAAAACAGCGGGAAACTTAGTCGCTGCTCGGATAGTTTTTTGCGCCAAAATAGTATTAGTGTGGCACACTGCGGTACTTCTGTGAATAATGGTGCCCAACAAACGCACACGCTGTACATGATATCGGCACGCCATTGGTTCACGTTCAAGTTACCCGCTTTTCAAAAACTATGCTTCAAACTAAAAAGCAGTTTTGAAAATGCAGCTATGCGGCGCAAAATGTAGTTCCCTAATTTGGCTCGTCAGTCTCCGAGCCGCTTCGAGAAACGGATCCGTGGCGGTGTCGGCCTACGCGGAACCAACTATTCGCACAATATTAGCATTTGAGATTACGGAAAATTTTGGAATTAGCTGAGAGAAGGATTATGTGTCTTTGAAGTAAAAAATCTTTTAATTTTTTATCTCAAAAGAGGCTGCATAACCGTCGGACCAAAGAAGTCATCATTCATACATCGGCATCTTCAGACAGTGTTGAGATCAGTATATTAGAAAATGTCGACAATTGCATTAAAAATTGGCGCATTAGTTGTTCGTACTATAGCTAAGCCTCTTGCTGTATGCTCTTCTTACCTTTCTATCTTCTAATGAGTCAGCTTACCAAGTTTCATTCAGAACCACGTGAAAGCGCGTGCAAAAGTTCATGGGCCATTTCGTCAAGCGTGTATTGGTGTTGCCCAGGCGCTACATTCTACAGATGTGCGTTTACGGAGAAGTTTGATGGGCGACGCGGGAACTGCAAAAGTCCGCCCTTTGAATGATGCGAAAGCCATTGAAATGGGTGCCAATTTCTTATCGGAGTCTTTAATTTTGTACGCACAACTTTGATTTTAGTGACCACTACAAGATGAGCTAACAATGAACTAGTGCTGTCGCAGCTGGCGTGGTTATTTTTGAATCAGTCAGAGCAAGCAGAAAGGCGACAACACGGCACGAAACCACAGCAGACGACATCGCAACGTTAAAATCTGAAGTTGCACAACTGCGTGCTATAGTAGCCAAACTATCCCCTGAGGATGTTCCAGCTTTGAAAATAGTGGATTACGATCCAGCCATAATTGGCAGCAAAGAAATCGCTTCAACACCCGAGCAGAGTATCAAAAATGAATCGACAGTGGCTCCGAATACAGCAAAACCAAAATTCTCTGGTTTACGGTACGACACTGAGAACGACTATATTATTATACCCGCTCATACTCCTGATTCAATAATGACAAGCAATACCATGGTTGCGCGTATTGAGGAACATTCGCATTCAAACTCTCAAAGCGTGTCAGATAAGCCGGTTGTTGTATCTGTCAATATTAATCAAGCGAATGTCTTGAAATCTGTATTAGACTTGGCTCAAAAGATTGTTTCGCTTTTATGATAAATTATATACACATGTTTATAGAGTATATATCAAGATTGGTTTCGGTAGTAAATAGGTGATATTGTGTGGAATATGTGAGGTATATAGGCGCTATTAGATTAATGGTTTTATGAGGTTAATAGATACATTCTCGATCTTCTTTTTTGATGCAAGCATTACAGTTATTTTTTCTTTCTTATCAAACTCTCCAATGAAAAGATGGTTCAAACTATTTCAACTGATTTAGCTCTGCGTCGGCATATTAACACTTGCTTTCTCTGCCAAAACGGCATCGTCACTCTTCCACAATGCAGTCACCGTCTTCATCTGAGTGTAAAAATGCAATCCTGCTTTTCCATAAAAGTTCAAGTCTCCTAAGATTGAACCTTTGTTACCTGTGAATGAAAACATCGGTAAAGGTACTGGGATAGGTACGTTGATTCCGACTTGTCCTGCCTCAATCTCGCGTTGAAATTTAGCAGCCACAGGGCCAGATTTTGTGAAGATTGCAACTCCATTTCCGTACTTGTTGTTATTAACAAGTGTAATAGCTTCGTCTAAAGTGTCAACATTGACAACGGTCAAAACTGGTCCGAAAATCTCCTGCTCGTAGCAAGCCATTCCGGGTTTAGCTCCAGTGATGATAGTAGGTCCAACAAAATTTCCATTGGGATACTTCTCTGAGATATATCCACGACCGTCAAGCACAATATTACAACCTTCATCAGCAGCAGATTGAATCAATCCTTCAATACGTTCCTTTGACTGAGGAGAGATAACAGGTCCTAAATCAGCATCAGGCTCAAATCCTCCAGTGACTTTGAGCTGTTTAGCTTTCTCAATCAAATCAGCTATCCACTCTTTAGTCTTTCCGACAGTCACGAGTACTGACACTGCCATACAGCGCTGTCCTGCAGCACCGAAAGCAGCACCAACAATAGCATTTAATGCTTGAGTTTTATTCGCATCTGGCATAATAATAGCATGGTTCTTCGCACCAAGGTTCGCTTGAACACGCTTGCCATTTGCAGTTCCTCGACTGTAAATGTACGCACCGGCCTTGTCACTTCCCACGAAGGAAATAGCTTTGATGCGGGGCTCATCGAGAATGAAGTCGACGGTAGGTGCACTGCCATGCACGATATTAAAAACACCGTCAGGAACGCCAGCTTCTTTTGCAAGTTCTGCAATGATGAGAGCAGCACCAGGACTAGATTTGTGTAAGTGAATGGCACTAAAGGTTTCTATCAAAGACTTACTCTCTTTCAGAAGGCTTCATGACAACAGTATTTCCAGTAATGATGGCAGGGGGGAGACACCACAAAGGAATCATTGCAGGAAAGTTAAATGGACAGATAGCAGCTACCACACCCTATAAAATTCAATCAGTTTTGTCATGCAAAAGACTTTTGAAATGCTTACCAAAGGCTCTCGATAGCTGCGCGTCTCCATATCAGTGGAGACCTCAAGAAGCTCACCAGTCAATTGTGAGGTCTATAACGGTCAAAAAACTGCTCAAAAGTACCATGTGCTATAGACTCACAATACCACATGCTGTCTCAGCAACTTGTAATCCACGAAGAACGTCTCCCTTCGCATCGGCAAATGTCTTTCCCTGTTCAAGGGTAATGCTAGCTGCAAGCCTATCCCAATCGCGACGGATAAGCTGCACGAATTTGAACATAATTTGTTGACGTGTCAAAAGAGTTGTCCGACGCCATGTTTTGAATGCTTTTTCTGCTGAATCAACAGCAGCAAGCAATTCCTCTGGTGTCGATTGAGGGACGCGGGTTACGACGTTATTAGTGGCCTAGATAAAGCTTCTTATCAGTATCGATCTTATCGTTGCCAAATCAAAGAGTTGATACTCACCGGATCATGCAAATCGATCCAGGTGGTGGCTTTGCTTTCAACTTGCTTATTATCAATAAACATCTTTGTGTTTTCGGGTTTCTCGATTTTATCATGCGTCATGATATACGGAACACCACCCTGACGACGCCCGACCGAGGTCGAGAACCGCGCAATTGCAGACATACGCACTGCTGATCGAAAGCAGCGGTTGAATCTCATTTGTAGCATACGATCCATAGTTGACAACATTAGAGCTCGCTACACTTTCGGGTAAAAATCGAGTGCGCAATTGCTGTTTTTGTGCCAGCTCAAAACATCCGCTATCCTAATTTCATTCTTGCAGGATGTGGGGTAAATACTCCCTTACTAATAACTTTAACTCTTTATCTAAAGTCACGTGAGACTAATTAGACTGGACAAACTTCTAACCTCGAGGATGTTGCGGAGGATAGAGTACTTTCGATTTCTCTTAGCTTTATACCACTAATTATTTGTAAGAATGCCAATGCACCGACTGAGTAGACAGTTGATGTCTGTGGAGTCGAGGGTTGGGAGCGGTCGGTGTTGCAGCCGATTTCCAAAGTTCCCCTCAATCAAGCAACAAAAGTCATGCTCTGAGCAATAACTGAATTCTATAGAGCCTTACAGCTGAAATTTTACAAAGCATCTAGTTAATCTCCTGTAGATTTTTCCCTCACACATACCATGCTCACATACTAATCACTTAATAAAACAAAGTAAAAGTGAAACAAACTGCAAAATAGAATCATCAATACAAACTGCCATTCTTGCCATTCATTATCTGATGGGGTATGTGTAGGGAGTTTCATAAGCAAATCAATCTGATCATTAAGCAGGAGATTGAATACTTTCATGCAAATTTCCTGACTTCCATGACAAATTTTTTGATAATCTCACCAGATTGGCTAATGAAGTTTTTTGGCAATGTACTAAAGGCGAAGATCCAATTTTTACAGCTGAATATGGCGGGAAATAGTGGTAAAGGCTCCTGTTGGCGGTGTCGGATGTTATCAGACAGGGCACATCAGAAAGCCAAGTTCTGCCCAGCACAGGATAACGAAAATTGAGGGAAGATTGAATATATTTCATCATGATAGAGGTTTTCATGCTTGATTAGTTTGTACCTGCAGGACAGAATATAATGAACCAAAAGAACGAAAGTTATTAATTTCGTGCTCTAACAGATTTTATGAATTTGAATTATGTATTTTGTGATGTTGAATTATGTATATCTACTAGTGATTTTTACAGCAAGCTTTTGTATTGTAACTTGTTCATTATACAATTGAAAAAAGGTCTGAAATATTACTACATTTATGCATGGAAGATACAGCCGAATCCAGTTCTCGGTCAACTACATTTTAAAGCTACCAGCAATCAGTTGTAGTTTCAATTGGAGGTATAGCAGAAAATTTAACCCGACAGTATAATGATAACAGGTAATTGTATTTTTCAAAAGATTTATTCAAAACTCATGTTCCAACTGCTAATGTTAGTTATTGTACTTATCACGTCAAAGCCAAATCAAAGCCAAATCAAATATCCAAAGACCCCAAAAAGCAAATCCAACGCATATCACCAAACTAACTCCTACCCATTACGCCATACTACAAAGATTTCGTTTGGATCTTTGCATTTGTAGGTTTATCCGAAAGATATACCGATTGTCGCTACACATTGAAATGTTAACGTCTCATCGCCTCAAAAATACACACTAAAGGCACGCTTGATTGACCTACTCTTCTACTACCTCTTGATTTCTTGTTACCCATAATTACTGTTGCAATATTCATGTCCGATCCAAATGTGTCTATCAACTCCAGCGGCGTGTAAATGCGAGCTCCATCCGCGTCCAACTCCTCTGAGTTGAGTACGGGTTGCGGCTCATTCTTTGGCAGCTCCCTATCGCTAATCACCAAAGACATAAGTCGCTCCAGTGTCAGTCTATAAAGTCCCGGTGATGCGACATCAGAAGCAGCGTTCATTTGTACTGTTGCCATTGTATGCTTTGCTTTGCTGGACCAGAGATGAAATCTGGGGTGGCATCGACTCCTGCAACCTCCCCCAGCTGTCACAGATGCTGTTTCAGAATGGGGTTTGTACTCAGGGGTAACTTGAACTTCTGCAAAAATTTCTGTCGAGCTCCCAACTCTTTACACTAGATAGTAACTCTTCCAGCTGTATTCTAACACTGTTACACTGCGAAGCAAGAGTTTTTGCACAGGATGGTGTTAAAATCAACAACGTCCACCAACCATACGGTGTACCAGATTTCTGGCACTAACACATCGAGGTCTCTACCGGATTGGGTAGCTCGCAAGCGAAAGAAAGATCTCAAAAATGATGCTGGTACGTTTGTATATGTCATTCTAACTTCATTAGAATGAGAGCAATATACTGATTAGATATAGAATACTCTTCACGTATCGAGTTACTTCAAGACTTTGAGTTTTCAGAAGCGTCGAACAAGATCAAAGTATCTCCAGATGGACAATACGCAATGGCAACTGGAACCTATAAGCCGCAGATTCACGTATACGACTTTTCGGAGCTTTCACTGAAATTTGCTCGTCATACTGACGCGGAAAATGTTGATTTTATAATCTTATCTGACGACTGGACAAAGTCGGTACATTTGCAAAACGATAGATCGATCGAATTACAAGCGCAGGGAGGAATTCATACGCGGACTAGAATACCAAAGTTTGGTCGAGCGCTGTCGTATCGACAGTCAAACTGTGATTTATATGTTGCTGCGTCGGGAAATGAGGTTTATAGACTTAATCTTGATCAAGGACGATTTATGACCCCATTAGATTTGGGGAGTGACATCACGGGTTGTAATTGTTTGGATATCAACCCTGTTCACGAACTTTTGGGTTTTGGACTTGAGAATAACACAGTGCAATTCTGGGATCCAAGATCTCGATCACGTTTATTACAGTTATCAATGGAAAATGGCGATAGTCTCGGTGATAGTAGCATGGGAGTTGGTGGAGGCATCACTTCGTTGAAATTCAATGACGACGGTCTTTCGATGGCTGTTGGCACCAGTACAGGAGAGATTGTTCTGTACGATTTACGAAGCCCAAGTCCTTTACTACGAAAGGAGCAAGGTTATGGTTTACCAGTCAACAACTTAATCTGGATAAACAGCTCAGAGCGTGATGGATCTAGTGGAGCGACTCGAATTCTGTCTGCGGATAGAAAGATTGCAAAGATTTGGGATGCCGAGGGTGGCAAACCTTTCACCTCATTTGAGCCTTCAGTAGATATAAATGATGTCACTCACGTTCCTGAAACTGGAATGTTTTTCCTTGCAAACGAAGGTATGCCAATGCATACTTATTTCATTCCTTCGATTGGCCCTGCTCCTTCATGGTGTTCGTTCATTGAAAATGTCACTGAAGAGCTTGAAGAGGCTCCTGTCACAAGTGTTTACGACAACTACAAATTTGTTACAAAGAAAGAACTTGCGGCACTGGGTCTTGGTCATTTGCTTGGGACAAACGTTGTGCGAAGCTACATGCATGGTTACTTCATTGACATCAGATTATACGAACAAGCTAAGCTTATCAGTAATCCGTTTGCCTACCAAGAGCACAGAGAGCGGGAGATCCGCAAGAAGATTGAGAAAGAACGTGAATCCAGAATTCGGTCGTCTTCGAAACTGGCTGTCAAAGTTAATAAGAGTCTTGCAGAGAAACTTGCTAAAGCTGCTGAGAAGAAAGCTAAGAAGGCTGTTCGGGAGGCTAGAATGAAAGCCAGAGCTAAGGCTTTGGAAGAAGGTAAAGATTCAGATGAAGCTGATTCCGACGCAGAGGTCGAGATTGAAGCTGAAAGTAAAGAATCGGCAACTAAAGATTCTGGACTTCTTGATAATCGTTTCAAGAGCGTCTTTGAAGATGCAGATTTCGAAGTCGATGAAAAGACAGTCGAGTTTCAGCAGCTTAATCCAACTCGTGCAACCAAATCTACTAGTCTTTCAAACTCAAAACTTAGTCTATCAGATGATGAAGAGTTATACGGGCAAGCAGGATCTGATGATGAAGATGATGAAGAGTAGAATTTTAAAATTCAGGGTTTAAAATGCATTTCTGCACTGGCGTTTTTTTGTTGAATATATCGGGTTTAAAAGTTGTCATTAGAATATAATATATTGAATTACTTTGTTATAGTACAATGTTAATCGAACCTAAAACTCCCTAAAATTATTAGCTGATAACGCAATCATCTATACGATCCAAATCATGAGCAATGGCCTGCTGCGCCCGTCCCGAATGCTTTCCATCAACATGTTTGGGCTCTAAATTGTACGATTTCTCTAAATCCCGTAAAGCACGTAACCGACTATCATTAGGACCACTGGAAGTTTTGATTCTCAATTCTGCTCTTTTAATAGCACGACGCATGACTTTGTCCTCAACAGTCCTGTAGTATTTTTGGTATTCATGCCATTCTAATTCTTTCAACCTTTCAGCGACACGACGTTTTTCCATCTCAGTCTCAACGAGTGCTTTTGTGACGGCTAATTTTGACGTAACAGCTGCCATCTCTATTTCTGATTGAGTCTCTCTTGAAGATGAGTCGTCTACTGAAGATGGTAATGCCGAGTCTTTGTATTGTTCACAATATTTAAGGACTTTTGAAACGAAAGAATCTAGAAATGAAAGTTCTTGCTTCATAGTACGACAGTATGTACAGTGATGATCGTGACTTTTAGATTGTCCATCGTTTAAGAATCTCCAAGCTTCTGGAGGACATGACGAGGATGACTGCAGGTCGTAGCTCGATGTGTCGAGAGTATGGTCAATTGAAGATAGTGATGCTACTCTAGACGGAACACTTTCAGGCGAAGAAGGAATAGTCGAAGCAGATTGCAGTTCATCCTCAGGAACTGAAAAATTACGCGTATGAGCTTCGACGTCAATAGGAATGCTCAATTGACGAGTAATTTCTTCCATCAGCCTTGCATCTATAGACTCACTTCGTTGATCTTGACCTTTGGTCTGCGAACCATACGCAAGACGTAGAATGCATTTTATTTTTTCCATCTTTTTTTTCTTTTCTTCTCCAAATTGCAATTCTTCAAACACCTCTGGTCCAACCACTGTTTCGTCATCAGCTATACTTATGGGAGTACCAACTTGCATTCCACTTGTACTCCGAGCTTCATTATTAGGAGACACAACTGCAGAAGGTGTCATTGATTGTTCTCTTGTCACTTGCAAAATATGACCATCATCGAGCACCACTTTTCTCAAATACTTTCTGAACGAACCATTTTGCAAAGCTCGTTTAATCACTTGCTCATCAGCAATTGTGGGTTCTCCGCTAGAAGACAAAGATGACGAGTATTGTGTACTGCGATCATTTTCACTTTCACTTCGGTTCCTGCTCCGAGGAATTATTCGTCTACCGCGCTTGAGTGATAGTGGAGTATCACGAGAGGTTGAAGGGTGGGAATTACTATGCTAATTACGTTAATATAATAACAATGTCGTCTAGCCAGTAACATACTTTGCGTTGGAACAACTCGGTCAGTAAGCCTGCCATCGTACGAATTTCAATTACGCATTAAAAAAAAATTACAAGATATATTGTACATATGATAGACGAAGTAGCAGAAGCGTGCATTATATTGCATTTTCATATGATCGCTAATCAGAAACCGAGACATTGATTATTCGGAGCTCCGTCGGCAAAATTTAGACTTTTGTCGAGAAAAAGTCTTAAGTTTGGTCAAAGGCTTTACTGCTCTATTCGTCCCCGTTGAAACTAGTTTGCTATTGTTTTTAATTGTCGCGTGGTGCGAAAACAGTGAAGTTTGTCGGCGAAGGTTTGATAATGTCTTTTCCAGCGCTTCCCGAACCGAGGCGTCACCTCTCTTTCGTAACGGTTTGCCACAGCTGAGAACAAGTTACAAACTACGCAGTTATATTATTCATTATCCTGTTATGTCTTCTGGCCGCCTCTCAAAATATGACGTTCATTATTAAGGCGATAAATCAAGACTGGATACAGGTCTCACAACCTGGTGCTTTATTTAAAACTCCCAGCTGGTGGTGGCACTTTAATATAGAGTTGACTGACTTCTACATAAAAGCTAATAAAACGTGATATCATACAACTTGTCTATTTACTCAGGCAACTACCAACAACGTAGCATTCATTCTACCTGGTTCCTTGACACTCCTATCACATTTTCGGATAATTACAACCCCGTCGGACGGCATGTCTATGCCACGCGCTCCGAGCCACTCATGCGCACGGCGGTGCCGTACTTCTGCAGACGAGTAAGGAGTACGTCACCTTGCTTGACCAGTAATTGGTATTGCGCGTTCTTGTTGTCAGGTCTGTTGGTCTCGATGATACCTAGATGTGACATTAGTAATGCAGATAACATAAAAAGGAGAAAAAACATATATACTTACCATTGACTCTGTCAATAACGCAGTTGATTTGCTTCTGAGGAATAAATTTAGATAAATCGCTGTGTACTATGTTAGCCCGAACAAAATGCATGTGATAAAAGTCGTGTAGTTCAAACTTACTTGTCAAGGAACTCTACACTGACGCCGAAAGCCTCAGCCATGCTCTTTAAACTCAACGCGCGATAAGATTCGAGAAGCTGGGAGTATCCTCTTCGACGCATTTCTTTGACATAGTACTTCGCATGAGGTGCTAGATATCTGTTGACTTTCAGAAGCGACTCATCAACGTCGACAAGAGCCTTGAAGAAGCTGGCATAGTCGCAAAGATAGAGCGAATTGGTCATGGTAGTCAATGGATCAAGAGCGGGGCAAGTTGACATAAGAGAGAGAATTTCTGGCGAGTCGATTACTTTGGTCTTAAGAGGTACACGACCGAGAGAAAGGCCGGCAGCAAGAACGGCATATTGAGCGACCTCTTCGTATGTGCAGAGTTCTGTGGAGGTAAATGTAGATAAACTGTCCAGTAGAAGATCTGCGGCCTTTGTGAATTTGCGGATAGAAAGAGAGTACAGACCGTCGTAAGTTTTTAGTCTGTTGCGTCTATCCCAGTCACCTCCTCGCTCAATGATCCTAATATACGTCAGTACATAACAATGAAGAAATGGAGATAATACACATACACTCTGACGTTCTCCAGCTCACGACCAACAAAAGCTTTGTCATCAAAGAAAAGACCAACACGAATGATTGTAAAAAGAACATCGATCTTTGATCCTAAGCCCGGTGATAAATCATGGGCTTTTCGCAGAGCAGACAGTGCTTTGTCCTACGTACAGTCAGCAAGACGCTCTAATTGGTACCCGTAAAGAACACAATAATACTATGGTAATAAGTACCTTATCTCCAAGTCCAGCCCAGAATTCACCAACTTTGATCCATCCCTCGGCGATCTCCATTTCACCGCCTGCTTCTTCAGCCTCTGTAATAGGCTTCTCGAGAGCCTTGACATCTTCCTCGTTCTTCGCAGCCATCGTCTGGTATTTTTCCTCATCCCATGGTATCATTGGCAGATCAAGTGATGTGTGAATGTAGTAATACAGCGGAGCCTTGTTTCCGTCATCAATAGCCTTGATCAATCTCTCCTTCGCTGCGTCAGCGAGCGCAGAAGGCACGGAGGGCGCATTCTGTAGTAAGAAGATATCCTGCGCCAAAGCAAGATCCGGCACCGCAGGCGTCGTTGGTGCGTCTGAAATTGTCGCCATTTCAAACAGACAGTATCCAGGTACGTTATAGTCTAATAGATCTGTTTTCTTTTGCCTATTACGGGCGGGCCTGCTGCGGATTGATCTTTACACGAGTTGCTCTGTTAGCACGATGCTTCTCAGTAGTTCTGAGGATGCACGTGACTTGTATTATGTCATGTATTATAAATAATATTCACGTGAGCAGCATCCGGCTGAAGGGAAAGCGGAGGAAAACGGCGGCAGCAAAGCAGCAAAGCAGATATGCAAAAAACAAACACGGCAAAAGACTGCCAAAGACTCAAAGTCGTAGTTTCCAGCGCGCAACTGGGTTCTTTCGTATTTCTTTGGCTGACATAATCGCTTAGCGCACGATCACGTGCACCCGCTTCCCCGCCATCGGACCGCCGCGGCTCCGCAAGTTACTTGAATAAGCGGGCACCCCGAAAGCCGAGGATTTCCCCAGTTTGCTGCAGCGATTTCCAGTTTTTTGTTGCTTTTGCCTGCTCTGAGTGTCTTTTTGTGCTATCCACTACGTCTGAACTGGTAATTGTAAACAATGGTCGCGAACGCTGTCGTATATCACCCATCTTTGGCGCATTTGCTGCGTTTTTTCGATTCGACTGTCGGACGCGACAAGTTGATGAGAATTGTGCAGTATTTCGCTCGCTTCTACGCTGCGTATCTTGTCCGTAACGCTGGTCAAATCAAAGAAGCAGACAAATGGCGCTCGGTCATGTCTCTTTTCTCCACCGCGAGAAAGATTCTCCGAGTTGGAAAGCCTCTGCAGCATCTGAAAGCAGCGGCAGTTGCTTACGACGACAAAGTCGCGGATGCGTTCCTTCGCTACGCGGCAGTCGGTCGCCAGCTTGCTTACGCGGTCTATTTGTCGATTGACACCGCTTTGCTCGCGCATTCGACAAAGCTCGTGACTCTGCGTAACCCTCAGCTTGCTCAGAAACTCTACTACAGACTCTGGCTCGCGGGAATCACCTTCTCAGTCGCTTCTGGCGTCTACAAGCAAGTCGGTCTTGCTCAGCGCGAGAAAGCATTGGCGAATGCCTCCGAGAAAGACATCACTGCCGTCAAGAAGGTCAAGGCCGAGCGTAAGAAGGCATCTACTCAGTTCGCTCTCGATGTCCTTGACAGCACGATCCCGATCTCTGGTCTCTCCTTACTTCCCATTGATGACGGTGTTGTCGGTGCTGCTGGTGTTCTCTCTAGTTTTATTGGAGCCGCTGACCTGTGGAAGGCTACAGCGTAAGATGTATAACTTTGCTTGTTTGTTTTAATGTCATTCGTAGTTGCTCTTTTACAGATATATATACACAGTCTGTGGATTTTTTGTATTTTGTAAGTTGTGTGGTGTGTCATTATAATACAAGCTTGTGCTGCACTTGCGTAGTCACTTTAGAATAGAGATATACATTGCTTATTTAGAAGCAGGGGCTGCAACTGGAGGCTGCTGCAGGCCAGGTGCTGAACTAGGATCAACAACCTAAATGTTTATTAGCACTCGACATCATTAAAAGAGTTGACAGTCACTTACACCTTGCAAAACGGTTCCGAGAGTGAAGTTCTGAGACGCCAAAAGCTCTTGCTCCTTCTGTTTTTCCTCAGCCAACATTTTCTCACCATTCTCCTCCAAGAACTTCTTCATGTTCTCGTAGTTTCGGATTCCATCCTGACGAATGACATCTTGGAAAATAACAGGCTTGTCACTCGCAGGTGCAGAAAGTCCAAACATCTTAGCAATGTATTTAAGCGGAGTAGTGGTTCCCTTGGTTTCCTCCCATCGCTTGTAAATCTTTGCGCGATGCTCTTTCTCACGTCTAAGGTATTCGGCAGCGTAATCATCGGTTCCTTCAAACGTCTGCAAAACTTTACGAACATCCTTTGGCATGCTCACAGCAATGTACTCCAACATTGGAATTAACTTCACAAGCTCTCTATCGTTCTTATCACCAGTCCATTTCTTGACCGGGATAGCGTTATGTGGCTGCTTAGAGTACGCGTCGGGATCAACGTCGAGCATGATGACCTTTCCGAGATCACGGTTGATGTTTGAGATATCCTTGACAATTTTGCCGTCAATGTAAGAAGTTGATTCACGGAAGAATGCATGTGTAAGGTAAGCATGGTAAGGATCTAGTTTCATAACCATCTTTTCAGCAAAGTTAATGGACTCGGATGAAAACAGAACAATCTCGTAGTACTGCGAGAGGTACATCAAAAAGTAATCCCAACCAGGACGCATGAAGGTTCTCCAGCCATCTTTACGCGACCACTCAGAATGTACGAGTAAATCTTCAACACCAACGATCAAAGTCATGCGGGGAAGCATCATGTTTTCATCCTTGGGCATTTCTGGTAATTCAGGCTCAATGGCAGGTCCTGCATAGTAGTTCGCCAAACCATCATATCTTGCGCGCAAACGTTTGTACATAAGTGTTGGAGTGTATCCATTGGGAATATCACGGTGGGCAAAGTACTCATCCTCATCCCAGTTACGGCAAAGATACATGGTAGTTACACCTCCAAAAAGCGAAAAGGTAAAGAATCCCCATAGTAAACGTCTAGTTCGTACTTTGTCTCTGTTTCCTTGGTAATCAGCACGTTTAGCAGTTCCAGCGTACTCTGGTCTAGCAGACTCAGAACCGTCTTCACTTTTAGGCTGCTCAGCGCCTTCGGTCTTGGGCGCTCCCTCTTCAGCCTCAGCCTTCGCCTTACTTTCACTGGCATTAGTCAAGTCATCGACCATAGACTGACTGAGTATTGACTCAGCGTTAAGGTTAGGTCGTGGTTTCTTTTCGTCTTTATCTGAAGCATATGATCGAATAGAGGTGGCTAGCTTGAGAGAGGGAACAGCAGCAATGCGTTGCTGAACACTAATCGCACCTCGCTTGCTAGCAATAGCAGCCATCGCAGCTGGCGCGCGATTTGATATTGTTCGTGCGAATAACGACAGACTCATTTTGAATGATCAAAGTAATCAAGCTGAAAATTCTGTGAATGAGTCAAAGTGAAATTTAAAGATCAAATTGCACTCTCTTCTCCGTTGTCGCGAATCAAACTAAATAATCACTTGATGAGATACTCCCGACCCAGTACGATCAAAAGACCTGCTAAAAAGATAAACTAACAAAATAAATGAATAAGCCTCGCCGTTTTGTCGATTGTGTTTTAAGGAGATTTATCAATAAAAATAAAATCCACTACAACAAACAACCTGATCCTTTTCTTCTAAAAGATCCTTTCTTTCTCTCCTCCTGAACGCTCTATTACAATCTTCCGGAAATTTTTATTTGATGATCACGTGAGCATCTAGTCTCACTTTTTAAGTTCCTCAGAAAAATAAAGTTGTAAAGCAGAGTGAAAAAGACACCAAAACAAAGCAAAACCCTACCACGACAGAGGAAAAGTATGAATGCGGCTCGTCTATATAAACTGCACTGACTTCCATCCTTTTCAAATTTCTTTTCTTCTTTTTCTTCTTTGAAAGTTGAACCCCGTTTTTTGCAGAACCGTACTTTGGGCAAGAACTTTACTGTTTTCGTTCAAATGTATGGGGTTGGCTGTGTACTGTTGTTATTTTATTATAGCTTTTAGTGCGTAGTTGAATTTAAAATGGGAAGAGAGATCTTTTCTGTTTCCTTAAAAGAACAGGCTATTTTGTTTTCAACCGGTAGTCTGTCCCGTTGGACTGATACATTCATATCATGAATTGAAGCTTATACTGTGTTTTACATTCTTTTTGTTTATAATAATAATAAATGCAATTTTTATTCAAGTGATGCGTTGCACCATTTTGTCAATCGTAGTACAGTTTAGATTTCTATATACATGCAGGTCTAAATGCCATATCCACCCCCATGTCCGCTTCCCATCACGCGCTGCATCGACGTATCGACATTCACATCAATCTCCTCGCCATTCAATTCCGCCATAATATCATTCCTCACGCTCTCAAGAATATCTCGTCTAGAAATAATTTCTTGCCGTTGCGCAGTCACTTGATTGCTTAGTAGCGCATCAAGACCCATCGCGGTCAACTTGCGCATTCTAGGATGCCCCATGTTTTCTGTTTTCTCCGCCCAGTTATCAAGTAAGGGTCCTAAACATGATCCGTTTAATGGGGGAGCTTCTCGTTGCGGTCCGTACATATCACAGAATTGAACAACGACATTCGGATCCGCTAATGCCAGTCTAGCGTAAATTGTAAGATAACGTGTAATATTTATCGCTGATTCGTGCGTGTCGAAAATCGCATTCGTCATTCGTCCCAAAAGACCAGTTTCAACAAGGTCATTGATGTACGCATTAAGTGGAAGTGTCTGTATGAAAAGTTCAATAATATGCGTAATGGTTTGACATGCCTCAATCTTTAATACTCCAATGTATGACGACATAATTTTAAATAGTGTGGTTCCATATTCCTGAGCAACAAAACTAGCAGCAAGCACAACATATCCCTCTAAGATTATAAGCTCAACTCGTAAATTCTCAGTTGCACTATCCAATGATTGAATCAACACCGGTAATAAAGACAACAACTCCGGCGTAGCATTTGGTGCATTTGCAATAGTACTTTGCCATAACTCCAGCGCATCCTCCAATAAATACACGTGCATCTCTGACTTTGGATCAACAATGCTACCAATCAAAGGCATATACAAAGAGTGGAACCGATAAGACTCGTTACCGACGGCACGAATTAGTGTCGTTAGAGTATGCAGAATGGCACCTTTAAGAATATGCTCGTCACCTGCTTGTTCCCATAATGCAGGTAGTAAAGAAACAATTTTATCTGCGTAAGAGAAATTCATGATTTGAGTCTCTGAAACATCGACAATTACAGAGATGACTTGTAAAAGTGCAAGTTTAGTCTCAATCATTTCAACCTTGTTAATCATTTCGATCACGCGAGACAAAAACATCTCCATGTACGGCAAGAAATCATCTAATTTGAAATCCCATTCGTCTACTGCACTTTTCAACGCTGAAAATCCAGTAAGCTGAACAACTGTATCATTTAAAGGCGATGACGGATCCAACACTCGAGAAAGAACTTCATACACAACTTTCCGCGTTTCACTTCCACATTTCACCGAAATCCAATTGTCAACTATCAAACAAATCCGTCGAATTATTATGCGGTGCATAGACGTTGTTTCCAGATTCACTTGCATAATTTGGGGCGCAAGAATTTGAGTGAAGATTTGGTCAAAATCAATATCCTCAAAGAGCGCATTACAAGCAATTCCAAACGCACAATAAACTGCGTCTTTTGAAAGAATAGCATCGTCTGAGTTTTCTGGACTGCTGCTAGCAGCATTAAATGCATCTAAAAGTCTAGGCTTCAAGAGTGTTCTGAAATTGATTAACAGATCAATATAAACCTTCTCACAGCAAGGCCGTAGCTGATATTCCCAACTATTTTGAACCTCATCGTGAACAAACTCCTCCGGTTCCGATGCCCATTTCTCGAGATCAACTGGTCGCAGTCTCAAATAAGACCAAAGAACAATGTCATGAACTTGGATGATGAATGGTTCCGTACAAACTTCGGATTTCAGCTTTTCGACTGCTGCTTTAGTTTCTAAGCGGTCATCGGGAGTTCGGTCTATTCAGTCAGACATTGTCGAAGATGAAGTTCCATTTTTACTCACATTTAATGGTTGACATTCCTTCGCCGAAGATCATTTTTATGCACCTGCGGAACAGAAGAAGCCCTCTAACCAGTATTAGTTCCCAGACCTCGATATTCTCGAAATCGGCCTGATGAAATGCACCAGCTTGAGATTGTAACACTGTCAAGTAGAGTCTTATTAAATCAAATGTTCCTGGTAACATCAAAAAAGCTGTAGGTTGTCGCTCGGCTAAATCCTGATAGAATTTTCCCAGTGTCTTGATATGTTTTTCTAAAACTTCAGTGGGATATTTTGAGTAGCGGTCTAAAAAAAATGAAAGATGTTGCGTCGTAGCCGTATAGAATTCTGAAGCTTCCGGCGCTCTATTCGCAAAATCGTAACCTTCAGTAACTAATCGTCTGCAAACTTTCAGACATAAATAGCCGACTTCAGCTCTAATTGCAAGATCTTCCGGTGAAAAACTTTGAGGGTTTAATTGTGCTGACGGATCAGGATTACTGGCATTCATCCATTGTTGAATAAACAGAAAACACCATTCTCCGAGAAATCGAACAACATTAGGTGTAGCCTGTTGTAAAGCTGATCTAGTCTTGCCAAATCTAGTTGATGAAAGTACTTTTACGACTTGATTCACCACCGTTAAAATTGACTTTAATCGTACAAAATCTCCTTTGTCGAACGCTTCTTTAGCTAAACCTAATATATCTGAGAATAACGAAGGCCTATATATTATTGAAAAGTTTTAAATCAATCAGAAGTTGTAATTTATTGTATGAATCATACCATTCAACGGGAAAATCAATTCTAGCAATCTTAGCAACTGCAATTGCATTTTGCGAAAGTAGCTGAGGGTAATAGACTCCGAAAGACTGTGAAATCTTAGATCTTATTTGTTGCTTTTCTTCTTTAGAAATTGCACTATTCACAGGCAATTGTTAGTATTTTTACTGCAGACAGTTAACTGTAACAAACGTACTGAGGCGCCGATTTCCGCCAGTATTTCTCCATTCCATTCTTGAAGTAAATGATGCTGATCCAGCGGATTTCATTCGGTAATGATTCATCTAAGAAAGCATCCTACACAATCGTTTAGCGATACAGAAATTTTTTTTCTTTCTGGAAGCAAAAAAATACCTGTAAAAGTGAATAGAACCCCGGCTGGATCTCCCAAACTTTCAATTGCTTCTCAGCTGCTTTTCTGGTACTTTCTGATGAAGAATCCTGTAACGCTGCAGCCTGTAAAGCTTGCAGTAATTCCACAGGGTTTATTGACATTGCCTTTTGTCAAAGCGGGAAATCAAGAATGTGCGTATAATTATTAGATTCAGGGATAAAGCAAATTCTTAATAGGGGAAAATTTGAGCGTGGCTTTAAAACAGCAAGTCGGTGAATCTGTGAGAGAAAGTTCGTAGATAAAATGATTGATAAAAACAAGGAAAATTGAGTAAGATTACAAACAAATCTAATTGCTGTCTTTACATCTATCTCTTCAGATATTATTCTTTTAAAGTTAGTCAATTCATGAAACACTAGAAAAAAAGGCCTGCGGCTCTCAACGTCATTGCGCTATTAGGCAAGAAACAAGATTCAATTAAATTAATTACGCATTAAAACGAAATCACCAAATAATATACAAGAAACGAAAGTGTAAAAAACTCTTTACAATATACCCTTCTTTGCTTAAAGTCCCATCCTAACATAACTATACTACAATTTATCAAATTATTCGTTCATCATAATCCGTAAACAGGCGCTCGCATATCTAACGCATTTCCTTCTTCTTCGACCTTTTCATGTTTGCTTCTTTGCACTTACTGACCGCTGACTTGATAGCCACCAACCATTTAGTCAAGTCATCTTCAGAAGAAGCACAGAGGCGAAGCCGTTTATCTGGCAAGATAATCTGCATGCAAAATTCTTTCGTTTTAGAGATTGGATCAATTTCCATAACGTCAATTATCGATTCCAAGGGTATCATTTTCAATAGCTGATACTCGTCTTCAGATTTATAAAAGCACAGGCTTGCTTTTCGCAAAACAACCCATTTTTTCTTCCATTGATTAAACCGTTTGACAAGACGTAGCAAGTATCCACTATGTAACACACGATCTTTCTCTAAGTTTGCAAGATCAGTAGCAATTACATTCTGATCAACAGTGTTGTCTTCGAGGGATGATAACACTGTCGAGGGAGGTAATGGTTCAACTGCGGCTGGTTTCGATTCAGGGCTGTGTACTGTGTCGCCAAAATCCGAAGCACCCGATGAGAATCCCAAATCCTCAGGACCTGAAAAATCATAGGTGCTACCGTTATGTAAACTAGTGACTGATACGGCAGAGGTTCTATCGTAAGATGGCAGATTTCTCGAAAGAGAAGGTGCTTCGAGAGGAGTTTGACCAAAGTACGATAACCTAGAAGCTTCTTCAGCAGCGAGAGAATCGATTGTAGCTGGATGTGGAGAATGTGCTGTGTGGGCACTTCTGTGACTGTGATGGTGACTTAATTTGTGGATTTGACGTTGAGCAGGAATCAAAGTGTTGTCTGCAGTAGTTATTGAAGATGAAGTTGCATCTGATGAAGTAGATGCGTTATTGGATGTGTGTTCAGATGGCGTGGTGGCAGGTTCAGGAGTGGCGGCAGTTGCTCGAAGGGTTGGAGCTTCAGAAGTGGATGTACCAGGAGGAGGAGATGTCCGGGAAGATTGCTGTTGTTGAATTCGAGAAATACTGTGAGATGATACAGATGTGGGCTTTGTATTTTCCGATGCTGATTGAAAATTCGGAGATCTGAAAGTAGACATTGATGGACGATGGCGATTCATTTCAGCAAGATGTGGAGCAGCTTTAATTGCGTTTTGTATATCGGATGTCCAATTCTGAGCATCTTTTTCCGACGAAGCTTGCAAGTGATAATTCCTGCTCGGAGTAAATACGGCAAAATGTGTTTTGTTCTTAGAGTAAGAGGATTTGTGATCGGTAACTAAAGCAACCGTATTTATATCTTCGATGGGAATAATGGACGATACTTTGTACTCTGTGTCGTCTTTATACCACGATAGCTGATTTGGTCGCAAAACAAACCATCGTCGATTCCACTTCTATTAAACTAGTCAGTAACTTCAGAATGTATTTGATTTTTTAAATAAAAAATTACCCAATGTCGGCCCCGTTTCAGAAGCCATCCACTTCTGATCACCACATCATGGTTGATAGACGATTCCGTCTCTTCCGACAGTCGCAACTGATCGATCGATGGAACCGAGAAGCTTCTCGGATTCACCGGCCCCGGTCCAGCAAAGACAGTATGGGGCGATACAGAGAGCTGTTGATGCGGATGGTCCGCTAGAGCAGACACAGCAGCGGGTGAGTGCGGCGGTACCAATCGCGAGAAGGAGCCGGGCACTCCAGGCTGAGGAGCGTCGGACATGAGACTTAGCAAAATATGCCTTGTCTTTGGCCAAAGGGACAAAAACCCAAGTTGAGATTTTCAACCGGCGCAGAGAAAAACAGGTCGAGCAACGGAATTCTTTAAGTGAAAGTGGCAGAGTTTCCCAAACGACCAAAAACTAGGCCACAATCAAAATCAAAACAAAGTTGAAATTGAGTCCAGCTCAGCTCAGCTCAGCGCAGCTTAACTAGGCTCCGCTCAACGCCGGATTCGATGCAGAAAACGCAAAACAAATAAGCCTTTTCGCTACTTTTCCTTTTTCTCTTCTTTACTCCGCTTTCGGCTCCGACTATGATCTTCCATGAACTATTGTACCTGTTTTGGTAGCTGGGCTTGCTCAAAAGAGAAATGCTTTTGAACTTTATTCAGCCACGGGACGCATTCGGCCGCCAGCTGCTGATGTTTTCGCTTCGAGAAAGAGAAAACAGAACGGAAAAAGCTGTATTGTTATTTGTATGGATGCTTCTAATTATAAAAGTGGACTGAAATTGGCATATATCTTCAACTTCAAGCTAACTTGTTTACATCTTGGGTTTTAAGGCTACATGGACTTTTTTGTAGACCGGTTCTGATTGCTGTTATTTCTTGCTACATTCCTCAGCAGTTGATCTGTGCTCGTCTGTGTCAACCCGTCCCCATCCTTTAAACTATAGAATTAACGATATTGTCGTCATCGAAGAGTTGCGAATTCTTTTGAAAAAAGGTTGCAAGATGTACGTGTCTAATTGAAAAAGGTCCACGAGAGAAACTAGTCAAATGGACTAGAGTGAAAGTACTGCAGAGACTAGGTGCGGAGTTCATTCTATTTTTATACGAATGAGCTTTGACTCCGAGCATTTTAATTAAACGCATCTGATCTGAATGGTTGTGCTAACCAATATACTACGCAAACTGTACATTCTTCAACTGGAATAATTATTATTTTATTCTAGTGCTCACTCAGTATACTTGCCAGTCGCCCAATCTGACTTT
>JAJLWK010000047.1:0-37765 GCA_030570675.1 Myxozyma neglecta | reverse complement strand
GATATTAAGGTAAGTGTTGTACCATGATTACGAAAGCGAAGATAACCGCAAATGCAGCACTACCATCGGTCGTGAAATGTTGCGGGACGTGAATAATTTCATGGTTATGGTTAAATTCAGGATATTGCATTGCAATAAACCTTTACTAGTAATAGTAACAATAAGAATTTACATAAACGTATATTCCAAAACACTTCATCAAAAAAAACGTATCATACAAAACCAAACTTTTTTAAAATCATAATCATTCCTCCTTGACTCTGTCCTTCTTGACCTTCTCCTTCTCCTTGACGTTCTCTTCCTTCACTTTGACCTTCTTCTCTTTTTCTTCCTTCTCCTTCTCTTCCTTCTCCTTCTTACCCTTCCAAGTCGTACTTCCCGGTCCTCTAGGCTCTTTCTGCCTCTTTGGCACAGTAGCGCCCTTTGGCAACAACAAATCACCTTCCGGCACGTTCTTCATTTTCGGTAAAAAAGGTTCAGATTCAGCGCGTTGTTTCTTCGCTTCTTTCTGTACATTTTCAACAGCAGGTGAAACCGGTAACTTCACTTCTTCTTTCTCCTCTTCCAGTTTTGGTGTAGCAGGAGGCGAAACAGGAGCTCGTTGCCAATTGGTTTTAAACAACGGACTCATACTAAACTTTGGAAACGGATGCGCTTCAGTATTGAACACAACCTTATCAAGCGGCAACAAAGTCTCATCATCCTCAAACAATAAATATAAATACTTCAACGTCTCTGCTAACCAAAATGATTCCATATTATCCCTCACGCGAGGCGGAATTTCATTGACGTTTTCAAGGGAAGTGTATCCCGCGTTATCAGGTAATCTTTCGTATTTTCGAAATGCTTGAAAAATTTTCCAACCCCATTCGCGGTAGATGGGATCTTTTGTGATACGCCAGAGGATGAACAGGGACTCGACTGTCTCTGGACGTTGTAAATTATGTGCGTCTTGAGGTTTGATAATGATATCCTCAGCGTTGGGTTTATCTTCCGTGTTGAAGTAGACGATTTCTGGCGCGATACCGGTTTTTGTGACGGCGTACATTTCGTAGCATGTGCGCATAAGTTCTTTGGCAAGTTTAAGATCAGCAGCTTGAGTTACTGTCCAGCTTGTTCTTTGTGCGAGAGATAATGGGAATCCAGCAGTTGCACCAAGTGCAAGATTTCCTGGCATAAAACAGACTAAATGGTCCATTTTGGGGGAAGTAGGTTGATCAATTCCGCGATCAAGTTCAGAAATAAATGTGAACCCGCTTGGTTTTGATTTCTCGATAAGTCGCTTTTTGACACCAGTCATGGCTTCGTCGTACATTGTGCGGTAGATAGGTTCTTGACTGGATGTTTGTAGGTATTGTTTGAGGAGGTATTCGTAGTAGGAGTCACCTCTAGAACCAAGTCTGATGTTTTTTCCTTGAAATTTACCCGTGTCGGGGTGTATGAAGATAGGAACAAGACCGTCTACAGCGTTATTGGAGTCGACGATTTCCATGATTTTCTCAACTTTTTCCCAGTACAGCGCTTCTCCGGTGAGTTTTGACAAGTACTTAAACTCAAGTTGGAGAGAAGTTGCTTCAGCGGTAGAACTGGCGCCGAAGTCGTCATGACTGCGGACCCCTTGTCCAGTACGTAGATTAACACTTGCATAGGGAATGCCTGAAGACGAGTCAAATGCGCCAATCAATCGATTCGCTAGATCAACGGCTTTATCAAGGTATAAATCGTCGTAATTAGACAAGTAATGAGCAGATAGAAGACCACCGAGCATGCGAATGGTGGTTTCAAAGGTATTCACAGCGTAGTCTTGGTCGTAAGTGAGGTTATTAGCCACCCATTCGCGCGCTACAGCAAGTTCGGTATCAAGACCCATAATCATCATGGTATCCAGGCAATCGACTACAATCCACCCGAGCCCATCAGGACCCATGTTGAGCCCTTTCTTTGATATCGGCGCATAAATGTCTTTTCCAAGAGCGTTCTCAGAGTATGCAGCCCAGGACTCTACAAACGCAGCTTTGACCTCCTCCTGTCTCTGCTTCATAGCCAATTCACCGCCAGAAGAACCATTATTGCGCCGTAAGACGACGAACAGGACAAAGGTCACGAAGGCCAGCACAGCGAGACCAGACCAGCGAGAGCTCTTCCCGCCTTCTCGCACAGAGCCGTACGCAGACCCCCGCGGCTTGTCTTTATACATTGGCAAGTCGCTGCGCGCGGACTGCGCCAGATGGAAGTTCATTGTGCTTGTGCTGAGCCTGGGCCGGTGTACTATTTCGACTGCGCCGAGAAAAGCAGTGACGTATCCATTATATAAGCTATCACATGACTAGGGCTTTAGGGATCACGTTCGAACGGCGAGCGGCGACGAGACGATGGGCGCCGCTGACAAAAGGCAGCGTTGAGATTAGAGAGGAAGAAGCATTGTTTTTGATTAGAGCGACCGTTTTGCTGTTTATTTTTTTGCCGATAAAAACGCTGGAAATACGAGAAGATAAAACAGTAATAAATATAATAGACAATGCCTGTTTTGGAGGTGGGTTTTGTGCCTGATACGGGCAAATTGGGTCCCTGAAAGTGTGAAATGAAAAGGTGTTCCTGGGCTGACTTTTGCTCTCAATTCTGTTTAGAACATCAAGAACTTCATTCGTCACGGCAAACAGGCGTACGACTACGACGCCGAGCCGATGGACGACGACGCCGCTGCTGGCTACAGCGACAATAGCGACGCTGCCCACGGCCACGGCCACGGCTACGGCAGCGGCAGCGGCAACGTCGAGTCCGCGATCCAGGCAATTGTCGCCGAGGAAAGCGAGCAAAGCCAGCGGCTGCCGACATATCCTGGTCTTGAGCGCTGGGTTCTGCTCGAGAAGATGGGCGATGGTGCCTTTTCAAACGTGTACAAGGCCCAGAGCAGGGACACGGGCGAGGTCGCCGCCATCAAGGTCGTGCGCAAATACGACATGACTTCTGCCGAAACTGGCCGTAATCATCTTGGAGAACAGGCAAAAAAGCAGCAAAAGACCGTCGATGTGTGTATTCTCTGTTGTTATTATTAATATAGAGTAATTGGCTGACATTCGCAGCGCGCGAGCATCCTCAAAGAAGTCTCTATCCTCAGACAGATCGACCACCCAAATATCGTCTCGCTCATCGATTTCTTCGAATCAGAGCAGTATTACTACATCATCATGGAGCTGCTTCCTGGCGGAGAGCTTTTTCACCAGATTGTCAGACTGACTTACTTTTCCGAGGACTTGTCGCGTCACGTCATCGTCCAGGTCGCCGAGGCCTTGCGCTATCTGCACGAGGAAAAGGGCATCGTCCACAGAGATATCAAACCCGAAAACATTCTGTTTTACCCTGCGCCTTTTATTCCTTCAAAAGTCATCAAAACCCGTCCTGGCGACGAGGACAAGGTCGACGAAGGCGAGTTCATCGCCGGCGTGGGTTCTGGTGGCATCGGCCGTATCAAAATTGCTGACTTTGGTCTCTCTAAAATCATCTGGGACACAAAGACTATGACTCCCTGCGGAACCGTCGGCTACACTGCTCCCGAAATTGTCAAAGACCAGCGCTACTCAAAGGCAGTCGATATGTGGGCTCTGGGCTGTGTTCTGTACACCCTTCTCTGCGGTTTCCCGCCATTCTACGACGAGTCCATTCAGTCCCTCACCGAGAAAGTCGCCCGTGGCCAATACACTTTCCTCAGTCCCTGGTGGGATCCCATTAGCAAGAGCGCCAAAGACCTCATTTCGCATCTTCTCACCGTCGACCCGGACGCGCGATACACTATTGACCAATTCCTCCAACATCCCTGGATCACCCAGTCAGACGTGCCCACCATCCCGGCTCGCGACGCGCCAATGGTCGACTACGCCTCGCAGCCCAATTTCGCAGACTTCATCACCACGCCAGGCACTGCCCGCGGCCGCTCACCTGCCGCAAACGCGCTCAAGGAAGCCTTCGATATCACATACACCGTGCACCGCATGGAAGAAGAAAACGCACGCAGACAAGGCGGCCAGGCGCAGAACCTCGGCATGCTTAACGAGGAAGACGAAAACGAGGAAGAATTCTCTGCAAACGGACAATCTGACCGTCTTCGTCAAGTCGAGGCTGGCCTACGTAACGTGCACATGTCAAACCACTCCCGTGTCCCTGAGCGTGAGCGTGAGCGCCATGGCCGTGCGCATCATAATACAAACAAGCGCAAGACTTTTGAACTAAACATGAGCGGCGCTACTTTACTCGAGCGACGAAAAGAGCGAGCTCAGCATTTTAATAAAGCGCCTGTTATGGTCTCATAGTATTAGTACGTTTACTTGACGTGATACTTTGTTTACTTGACAGGTTCTTAATTGGTGGACGGACGGTGATATTGTTGGATGTGTTTTTATTTTGGTTTCGTTTGTATATGCATCTGGGTAGAGATTAATTTAGTACAGTTTGGTGGTTTGGTTTATGTACTTTGTATTCATGTGTTTTAGTTATTCGTTTTGTTATATTTGTAATTGTTTCTTTGTTATTATGTTACGGTAGTTTGGAATATATATTTATCTCGCTATGATTACATGAAATCATCAAACTCATCGTACTTTGAGTAATTAGTCGTATCGATATTGTCATCAATCTTCGCCGACGCAGCACTCAACGCCGGTTTACCTTTTTTCTTTCCCTTCTTTGGATTCTCCGCCGCTTTCTCTTCACGTAACTTTTCATTTCCAATCGCAGTCAACGTACTCGCCAATCTCTTGACCTGTTCAGAGTTCAACGGAGCGGCTAATGTTTTCAACAAATGAGGTAAAAAGACAACACTGTAGTTTGGACTTTTAATTAATGGCGCTAAAGACTCGCCTAATTTCTCTGATAGTCCTTCAAATTCCTGCTTTGTCTTTGGCTTGAAAATAGGTAACGTAGCAATATCAATCTCAGCAGGTGGTATACTAACGCCCACGACGGTCTCAGGCGCAGGCGATGCTTTCCCGCTCTCTTCGCCTTTTACAGATGAAGCCGTAGACTCAGCAGCCTGAACAGGAACACCGACATCATCAATCGACACATCTCCAAACAGATCCGCAGCATTGTCCATATCAGCTTCCAACTCAATCTGTCTCAATCTTGCTCTTCTCTGCTCCGGCGACTCTTCTTCTGCTAATTTCCTTCTTTTCTCTTCAATCTCTGCTAATTTAGCAGCTTCTCGCTCAGCAATCTTCTCAGATAATGTTTTTTTCTTCTTAGGTTGCGGTGCCGGAACGCTGCTCTTCTCTTCGTCAGAGTCTGCGTCCCAGGATTCGAGAATCGGTTCGTCCGAATCCTCTTCGTCGTCCCATTTGGATTTAGGCGCTAAAGTAGTAGGAACTTCGTCTTCTTCGTCGTCTGTATAATCCGGGTTAATTAATCATTCAATTTGACATTAGTAGCAATGCTAAATCACGATAAACCCACCCCAAGCCATTTCTTTTTTCTCTTTTTCTCTTTTAATACAAATTCCCTTTTTTATATGTTTTTAAATATTCTTACAAAGAATTGCCCTCTGTCGCGACAAATCTCTCGGTCTGTCTTATGTCTTCTAAATCAACCCAAATGTATCCTTTTGGCCTTGAGCTTTTTTCTTCTAACTTTATACAAACCCCTTGGCTTTAGTATTATGCTTACAGATTTTATAGGAATTGAATTGGAAATTGCTAAACTTTATACGAAATATGGTAACTAACTGAAGTTAGATGTAATTTGTGCGACGAGCTGAATAGTATAGTATTATTCGAAAGAGGAGAGAACAATCCATATGACGAGATATCTGGATATTTTATCTCTCTGATATTCTAAACTCTTTCTACGTCGCAATTTTTGATACTGTTCTGAGACTAAAATTACCAGTTACGTCCATCCAAAACCTTTTTCGATAATTTCTTTTGACAGTCCCTACAAGCCATTGAATATTTTTTTGAAATAGATAGGATTGGGTTGGTTATTATGGAGTATTGTATTCTTTTGTAGAAGCTTGAGACGTATTTGCTTCATTTACGCTACATCCAAAGACATTAACGCGCAACATCGCTTCTCCACAATATTAGTTTACAATCGGACTGAGAAACAAAACATGGACAATTTACCAAGCGAGGTCTTATTTCTGATATTCACATATCTAGACAGTAAAGAATTTTATAAATGCAGTTTGATCAATCGAAGATTCAGAGAACTTTCATCTGACGATGAAATTTAGAAACAGTAATGTCTTTCACAATGGAAATTCTGGAATACTAATATGCTTCTTAAAATACAAAGAAATCAAGATGAAGAAAAATGGATAAAGATATATGCAAAAAGAATGAAAATTGATTATCAGGTTTGGAATCAAGTCCTAAAGTATAAGGATTACGAGGATTATAATCAAGTGTTTGATGCTGTCATACAATACGATATTGAATCAGTGGATAAGTTGTCTAATATACTAGAGACAGCATTAAAGGACAGTTTCAGGTTGCTGTATATCGCAAATCAAACACGTAGGTATTTACTTCAACGTGAAAGCTTACGTATATTTCGATCACTTTACAGAAATAATGATGCAGACTCTTTAGAAATGTTACTTTTGGCACCAGGCTTATTTGACTGATGCAGTTCTTTACTACAAATAAAATGTATGGACGAAAAGGCAAGGATAATGCAAAAATGGATGCAAGAAGTGCCGACTTCTGGAGCTGATAAATTGACGACTGTAAAGAAGTTTTTATCAATTGTTGAGGATCTCATGACCGCTGCTAGTTGCAAATCAGATTTTCAATTCGGAATTGTTCTTGAAGGTTTAACCATGGACTTTTGGATTCCGATAGCAATACTGTGCGGAATCTGCAGACGAATCGGGTGTCGTTAATACTATAGGTATTTTATTTTCCGGAGAAGAAGTTAGGTGTATTGAAGGCCCTTCTCAACCTGAAAAAGTTCAAAAAGTAAATATATTTTTACTGATACGGCCTATAATATTTGCTATACATGCACAATCTCTTTTCCCGAGCATGTCAGAAACTAGAGAATTACTATTGAGCATGCTAGAACTTGTGCATCATGCGACCACAAATTACTTCTCTAGAATGACGACTTTTGATGAAGTCTATGAATTGATGACAAGAATTCGCAAGTGCGGATGTGCTCGTGAACTTGATCTTTGGACTGGAGAAGAGTATAAGCAACTTGTGCAATCTTTTCATGGTGAGGAAATCGCAACTTATATTTGGGAATGTATGAACCGCGAAGCGGTAGCAATTAATCATGTGGAAATCATGAAAGAGGTCGGTTTACGGAAATATCTATAGGACGCATTGGTGATAAAATTGGCAAAGTAAAGTTCAATTCTAGATTGCGAAATTATTATGTTGTCGTGGCATTCAAGAGCCCGATATTTACTCAATATGGACCAGAATGTTTCACGTTATTGAGATTTCCAGATGCAGAACAAGAGTTAGTAACTAAACACCAGTTGGGAGATGATCTTATAAAATTTAATAAAGACTTGATCGAGCGTCTATTACCTCCAAAATGCGAGTTACGCTTGGTTTTAGGATGATACTATGGTGAAATTGACTATGAAAACGCAAGGTTTGTGGAGGAAAGAGGAAAAGAGTATTATGAGCAGAGAAACCGCGAAGATATAGATCGAAAGAGATGTAGGTGATACTACAAACCTTTTAGATTCTTGTTTCATAGTTCTTCTTTGCACACATACTGCTTTCATTTCAGATTCACAGACAAATAGAGCGTAAGAACGGTTTCTATCTGTTTTTATTTGCTTTTTAGTTTTTCAATTGCTTCTGATATAGCTGTAAGTTTATATGTCTACATTGGTTTAGAGAATACTTTTTATCCTGTAACTTTGAACAAAAGCAGTTTAATTATGATTTTTTAAATATTGATGTGACTGATAAAAAGCTTTTGACCGAAAGACAAATTGCGAGACCAGAAATTTAAAATATAGATTGCTGGTGTGTCTATAAAATGAAGTTTAACTTTATTTGCTTTACTATTTGGTCTTCTCTACATTGTAAATTGATTCCACCTCCATATTTATACCGTTCCTGCATTACCTACTTAGGATCTAACTTAGTATTCACTTGATTGTACAAAGTTACAGGAGCAAAACAAAGAATCTACAGTTGAGCAAAGGTAGAGAAATATATGTATTCAATGCAACAGTCACGATAACTTATTCCTTCCTTTTTTCTTTTCACGTTCATAGATATGAATTGACCGTACCAAATGAACAGAGGTCGAGTTGTCTGGAGGTACCTACAAGTGTCTAGTCATCGATCCAAACAGATATCTATATAAAGAAGGCCCATAATACAAAACAATAACAATAACAATCTTGAAAGCAAACTAAACTCTGGATAATCCAGATTGTTAGAGATGTTTCGGTGTTTTGTTTAATTGCTATGAAAACCCTTGTTAAGCCACATTTTATACTCTGTTTTGATCCCACTAATTCCAGCCAAGGTAGAGTTAACTATAACCTTCTCAACCTTTTCAATAATTCTACTGCCAGATCCTATTAATAATTTTAGAGATATTTTGAGGCAGATAGGGTTGGGTTAGCTATTAGCGGGGAATCTATTTGCGAGGATGCGAACGTATTAATGATTTGATTTAAGATCAAGCGCTGGACTCAACTTGAGGCAGCCAGTACACCAAAAAACATTAACGACACACTGTCGCTACTCCAATACAATAGCTAAAAAAACAGTAGACGGAGAGCACACGAAAAGATTTCTGGATGAACAATTTACCAAATGAAGTTTTATTACAGCTATTCACGTATCTTGACGGTGAAGAACTATACAGTTGCAGTCTAATCAATCGGCGATTTAGAGAAATCTCAGCTGACGATAGATTCTGGAAGCAGCGATGCCTTTCAAAATGGAAATTCTGGAATTTCAATATGATTCTTAAAATTCAGACAGATCGAGTTGAGGAAAAATGGATAAACATCTATGCAAAAAGAAGGAGTAATGATTCAAAGATCTGGAAAGAAGTGCAAAAGTATAAGGATTACCAATACTATGACACAATATTCGATGCAATCATTGAATATGACATTGAAGCAGTAGATAAGCTGTCTGAGATATTAGAAACAGTATCAAAGGATAATTCTAGGGCGCTGTTTATCGCAGATGAAGCACGAGGGTATTTATTACGACGAGAAAGCTTACGCATTGTTTTTTCACTTTACGATAGCGATGATGCAGAATCTAATGAGTTGCTACTTTTGGCACCAGGGTTATTTGGCGGATGCAGTCCTTTATCACAAATAGAGTATATGGATGAAAAGGCAAAGATGATGCAAAGATGGATGCAAGAAGTTCCGACTTCTGAAGCTGATAAATGGACGATAGCAAAGAAGTTGATATCAATTATTGACGATCTTATGACTGCTGCTATTTGCGAAAGGAAAACAGGACTCTATTCTATATTTGGAATCGTTCTCGAAGAATCACCCCAGAAATTTTGGATTCCGATGGCAATAGTGAGCGGAATCTGCAGAAGACTTGGCTTAGGTTACGAAATATCAAATGCGCATACCATAGAGGTCAATGATGTATGGATTTCCTGTCTTGGAAAAGAAGTAAGGTATTTCGAAAGCTCTTCTGGCATTGAAGGGTGCCAGATAGTAGATTTCTTTTCACTGCTACGCTCTCTGATCATAGCTATAAAATTACAATCCAGCAACCAGGGCATGCCAAAAAGCAGAGAACTACTAGTAAAAATGCTGGAAAATTTGTATTATGCAGCTATGGATGATATTTTCGACATTATGACCTTGAAGACAATCACTCAAATGATGACAAGGATTCGCGAGTGCGGATGCACTCGAGAACTTGATCTTTGGACTGGAGAAGAGTATAAGCAACTTGTGCAATCTTTTCATGGTGAGGAAATCGCAACTTATATTTGGGAATGTATGAACCGCGAAGCGGTAGCAATTAATCATGTGGAAATCATGAAAGAGGTCGGTTTACGGAAATATCTATAGGACGACATTGGTGATAAAATTGGCAAAGTAAAGTTCAATTCGAGATTGCGAAATTATTATGTTGTCGTGGCATTCAAGAGCCCGATTTATATTTTATGAATGGGCCAGATTTTTGCACTGTTTATGCTTTCCTGATGCGGGAAGAGGAAGAGATCTTTAAATACGAGCTGGGGATGACTTTATGAAATTTGATAAGGAAATGCTCGAGACTTTGCTATCTCCGAAATGCGAGTTGCGGATAATTTTAGGACGATATTATAATGAAATTGATCATCAAGATTCAAGGTGTGGAGAAGGGAAAAAGTATTATGATAGAAAACGCGAAAATAGGGATCGAAGAGCGTTGTGATTATATTCTGTTAAATACTGGTTTCTGTGGCTGATAAAAAGTTATCAATAGGTAAAATTGCTAGACTAGAAGTACAATAAAGACTGCTGTACAATAAAGATCGCTATTGTGTCTACAATAAAAGTCCCCTTATGATCATTTAGTCAAAATCGGGAAATGCATTCTGCTCTTCACGTTCACGTTCATTCATATCGACAGAATCATTTTTAAGATACCAAATGGACAGTGTAGTAAGGATCATCACCTGAAATAGACGCGTTTTAATAAGTAACCCTTTTTTCTTTCTTTTTTTCTTTCTTTCTTTCTTTCTTTCTTTCTTTCTTTCTTTAAAAAAAACCCTTTTTTAATTATTGTCAAAACATTACAAAGCTGCCTTTTACGCGACATAAATGAAACTCTTTCAGTTTAAAAACATTACTAATAGAAAGTACGCGAATTGCATAATATCTTCAAAACATACGTCGTATTCCTTCAACCGTCCATAAGTCACAGGTTGCAAAACTATTGCGATTGTTTACAACTACAAAACTCGTAACGCGTTCCCACGAGACTTTTTCTCATAATAATTGATGAGATGAAAGTTTATGTGAAGATATGACTGCTCTTAGCTGTGCTGTAATGTTACTGAAAGCTGTTTTTGCTATCACAGAAAATTGCTACTTTATATTTTTTTTTAAATGGTGAGACTGCTCTTCACGTTTGTAGATATAGGCTGAGATATCAAATGAATAAAGCTCGAGTTTTTTTTAAAAAAAAAGAAACGGCACGAAACTTCTGACCTTTAATGTTTTCAAAAACTTATCAAATTACCTAAATCTACACAGAGCACCGATGTCTATCATCGATCCAAACAGATATTTTAAAAAGAGAAAGACCCATAATACAAAACAATAACAATAAGAAACTTGAAAGTAAACTTATTTAGACCAAAGAATGGAAGTTCAAATCAAGATTGTTTGTTTAATCCTTTGATTTCTTCTTCTTCTTCTTCTCTGGAGAATCTTCTTCTGATTTCCGCTTCTTCTCCTTCTTTGCAGGTGATCCCTCCTCTTCTTCCTCCGCTTTCCGCTTTTTCTCCTTCTTTTCCTTCTTCTCCTTCTTCTCTTTCTTCTCCTTCTTTTCCTTCTTCTCATCAGCCTCCTCACTTTCCTCAACTTCAACCTTAGTCTCAGAAACTACTTCAATAGAAGGCTTCTCCTCCTGCTTAACATCAGCCATCTCCTGATCCTCTGAAGCTTGACCGTTAGCGTTAAAGTCAACGTATCCCTTCTTCCAGTTCTCAGGAGTAGCCTCAGTGTTACGACCGTACTTGTCAAGCTTGCCATCAGCCTTGAGCTTCTTCTTTTCCAACGCAACGGGTCCAAGACCCCATCTGCGCGGGTAAGTGTCACGCTCCATAATACAACGCTTAACCTTAGCAACGACACCGTGGTCGCAAGTCGAAAGCTCAACAGTAGACATCTGAGCAATTCCCAATGCAATAGCTTCTCCCTTGGTAGTCATTAAAACAACTTCCTCGTTGACTTCAATATCAGCCTCGTATCTCAAAAGACCAGGAAGCATCAACTTAGCTCCGTAGCAAACGGCATTGACGGCAGAATCCTTGACGACAATTCTCTTGTATCCGACCAAGAGCGACTCAAGCGGTCTAATGACACGTCTGAGGTAAGACTCATCACGGGTGTTATCGTAAACCCACTGAGCGTCAAGAACATCGTGTAAAGTAACCATATCATCATCTTCACCCATAGCACCAGATCGCACACGACGAAGCTCCTGCATGTGTCCTCCAACACCGAGCAAAAGACCCAAATGCACACAAAGTGTACGAATATAAGTACCAGCTTCACAAGAAACCCAGAAAACTCCCAATTTGCGCTCATTGTCGAATTCAATCAACTTTTGCTCGTGGATAGTTCTAATACGAAGTTGACGCTTAACAGCGGAAATCAAAGGAGGACGTTGGAATAAAGCGCCAGTAAGAGTTTCGAGTTGACGCTGAAGTTGCTTCTCGTCATCGAGAACATCGTGGAGACGGAGAACGCAAACGTACTCTTTTCCGGCACCTTGCTGCGACTTGACGAGACGAGTGGCTCGGTCGATACACACGATGAGACATCCAGTGACCTTGGGATCTAATGTACCACTGTGTCCGGTCTTCTCAACTCTGCGCCAGTTAATATCTAGCTTTTTTCACTTTGATATTCTTCATACCTCAGAATACGCTTAACCCAAGCGACAACTTCGTGACTACTGGGATTGCTTGGCTACACAAATTAGCACTGGTCCATCATTTTTTTTCAGTGAACGCACCTTGTCAAGGTTGATAACACCACTGCTGACATAACTCTTCAAGTCTCTCTTCAAAGGAGTGCTTCCACTGTATAACCAGTTAGTTCACGCGACCACCACTTAATCTTTTCTTAACGTACTTGGGAATAGGTGTATAATGTCCTTCACCACAGTTAGCATTTTCCTCTTGGAATCATAATTATTTTCAACATACCAGTTCGAACAACAAGCTTGTCATAGTTCTTAAGCAAAAGAGGCCACGACGAAGTATCAGCATTAGCACTGACGTTCTCGGGCTTAATCACAAACTGGTCGCTAACTTCCTTCGACATCTTCGTTTCTTATCTGAATTCCTTTCTTTCACAGTAAAATACACAGACAGCAACCAAAAACTACTATTCAAACAGACAGAATTCGAATAGGTTCGTATATAAACAGATATGTTTGCACCTGCTTCCGCTTGTGCAAATTACTGAATCTACGCCTGAAAAGTTTTTTTTCAAAACAGTTCTTTTCAAGGCACTTATAACAAAAGAGAAATACCCAACGACTAAGAACCAAACAATATCAAAAACAAATGCTGAAAGTTGCTTTTCTTTGTTTGTTTCTTTATTTGGTTGATTCTTCGTTTGTTGTTTTGTCGTTCTTCCGTCGTCTGAAATTTTTTTTTGGATCTTAAAGGTTGGGACTTTTTTCTGTCGCAGTTGGATTCTACAAACCCCCTTCTTCTACATGTTGTTGTCAATCCACCTAATTTGACTTTTATTCTTCATATAAACAAATTTATCTTATTTTTCTAAAACCGCAAAAAGATGTAGAATACAGGCTATATACATCATAATAATACATTTCCCTATAAGAAATTTGCCTTGCAATCTAGTCACTATTAACCATGAGAGAACATCCCGCTTCTCAATACAACGTAGTTTTTTGTAGATTTAAGGGGAGCGCAACGCCGAATCCAGAGCACTTTCAACGAGCTTCTATCCAGCACAAAGATGCTAATGAACATGTATCATGTCTTTGAGCGTCATTCGCAACGTGTGCAATATGCGCAATAAGTTGAGCAAAAATTTAAAGCGGAGAAGACCGTTCAAGCAGGATTCAAAATCATTGCAAGCGAACACTTGTATTTAACCTCGTCATGTGTGCGCTCAGATTCCGCGTCCGACACCGGTGAAATAGGCTCGGTTAGTTGGTAAATTCTTAAACCAGAGAAACTGTTTTGAGGAGTAAGAAGCATAGGTGGCGGTGATGGAGGTACGTAGGTCACATAACTCGGCGAACCAGAGTAATTTGGCGACGACTGAGGAGTAATCGAAGCGGTATTTGATATCTGAACAGGACTAGTCTCCCGAGAATCGTGTCGCATTTGCGAGTCAACGTTTTCGGTATGCGCGTACTTTTCGTAAAGATTATATACTTTTCGGCTGATGTGTGCAATGTGATGTTCCGAGTAGGCCTATATATGTCAGTCGGTGTCACCTTCTGTAAAGAATTAGAACGCGTACCATATTTCGGACAACAGCCTTTCTGATACCCAGATTCACATCGTCGAAAAGATCCACACCAGGTTGTTGTTTATGGTACTCGATGATATTTCTAAGCGCGTCAGTATTTACATTTTCGTCTTTGCAACAACAAAAAACATACTCGCAAGTTCGTCGAATACCAGTTAATCTCAACGTAATAGACGACGTAGTTCTTAAAAACGCGACAATATGTTGCGAAGAACATCCAGCCATCTTCTTCTGTGTCCACAGATTATATTCCATGCGAACTTTTTCATAGAACTCCCTAGGCAGGTATGATTTACGCGTCGCAAATGCCGGATCAGCTCGGAACTTGAAGTACAGCAATAACAGTTCATAGTCCTCGTCAGCGCGCCATTTTCTGGTCTTTACTGTCTGTCGTGGGTTTGCCATTTTTACTGAAAGAGATGCAAGATTTCGAGTGCAAAGTAGTTTTCACTTAGCGTGGTATCTTCAGCTTTTATGAATGTCGCGTCGCGCTCCTGGTAAACCGAGCGCAGGGTGACACCCCTTGCATCCGTGCGCGTTCGTAACGCGTCTGTCCCAAATACCCCTGCGCAAACGCGTAAACATAACACAATTTGCGGCATATCCACGTATGAATGTCAGCCGCACGAGTCTAGGTACGACGAGCGCATTCCAGCCGGCCCCTGCGAAGAGCGGATCTGCGACGTGGCTGCATCTCGCTGCGCTGGTTTCTGGCTGATGCGATGGCGCATTGCCTTTTTCTTTTTTTCTGTGTGCACACAGATCCTCGTACCCATTTCCTGTCACAGTGCTCGGCAGCGTATCCCAACCTCGTCTCCGCAATACAAGTAGACTTCGTAGTCACTTTATACCACCCTCGTCTGGCAAATTGAATAGTATTGTCATTCAGATTAATTAATTAGTTAATATACCTGTTTCAGCGAGCAGGCTTTAGTTTCAATGCACATAAATCGTGAAGCAGGTCCGAGATCGACTTTTGCTCGTTAGGCTGCAGCGGCCCTGTCAACGCTCGAACATACATCGTTGTGATTGCATTCTAAACTCATGCCATTAGCACACCCGCCCAGAACCGTCTTAGCCAATCACATAAACAGGAAAAAAGCAACTCACCTCGATCCTCGTAATAGCGTGCTCCAAGTGAGCGAAAATCGCCTCCTCGTGATCGCCCAGTCCAGACATCTCGTCCACAATCGTCCTGAACTTGGCCCAGGAATTCTCATACAGAGAGCCCCCATTCAGATACGAGCACAGCTTCTCTAATCGTAGCGAGATGTCATGCAGCGACGCCAGTGTCGTGAACAGAGGATTGGACTGTTGTGAATTAGAGTTCGCACCGTGTCGCGCTACAGAATTGTCTGGCACGTCAATCCTCATTCTCGCGGCTAGGCTCTTAGGATAGATCATCGAGATTAGCTCGGTATTCTCAAGTCCCTTGAGTTTCATCTCTCCGACTGTCTCCATGACGTATCCATATCCATGAAGTAATTTCAAATCGCGATCAATGGCTCTAGCAAGCAAATCGTCGCCAACAATGTCCCCAAGCTTGTTGATATCACCGTCAGCTTCATTGAATGCTTCCTCGAGCTTTTTGATCTCAGTGACAAAGTCAAGACTAACAGCAATTCTGCCACCATCTGCCACCGTAGAGATTCTAGCCGCACGATTAACCATCGGACCAAAATAGTCCATCCGTCGTGTGATAGGGTCTCGTTCGCATACCGGCGAACCCCAATGAATTCCCATGCGCACAGACAAACCTCGGTAAATCAAAGTGTTATCTTCGTCAACCACCTCAGCACCGTCAACGGAATTAGTAATTTCAGATGGCCACGGTGCAATCAGCAACTGACTCTGCACGCTAAACGACCAAACCATAGCTGCTGCCGCCGTAGGGAAACACACCATAAATGCATCTCCTTCTGTCTTAACCTCATATCCTCCTACAATTCTCAACTGTCTGCGCATGATTGAATTATGAATCTTAATCGCTGATCCCATCGCAATGGGTGAGGTTTCCCACAGTAGTGTAGAGTTTTTGATGTCGGTAAAAACCATTGCGAGCTCTCCAACAGGCGGCGATACTTCGTCTCCTAATCGAGCAAGGCCCTATTTCAAATTAACGTTTGCCCAACTCTCGCTATTCAAGGAAAAAAATAATGAGAACTTACAGAATCTTCAGGATAATTTCGCGCACGACGTCTCTTAAGCTGAGGAAACAGATCTTCTTCCTCAACATTTGAAATCGAGCCCAAAGACACCCCTTGTACCCTCGCTCTCTGCTGTGCCAGCAACTGCTTTCGCTTTCCTGAGTCTCCAACCGCAACGCACATAACAACAATCTTTTCTGTACAACCATACGCAATTGCCAAATCACGTAACTTTTGCGCAGCACGCATGGGATCATCGCGTTCAGAAGCTGCTACATCAACCGCAGTTTGATTCTCCAAATACTTCCACAATTCACGACTAGCTATAATTAACAAGTCATCAATATCTGATATTTGACATTCAACGATTGATGGAGCGGCTTGTACACAAGGTAATAAATTGAAGTAACCAAATGAGCGCGAAACTTCAACTTCATCGTTAAGCTTGCCGCTGTGAGAGACAAATCCACCTGCTTCCCGAATTCGATCTATTTCCGGCGAAAATGCTGGCTCATGCTTCTTTGTCAATATTCTAAACTCACGATCAGTTCGTGAAAGTATAGCACGAATATCACCAATGTTTGCGATATACAGTCTGTTACCAGCAATATAAACGACTGTAGCACAAGCTCCTGTGTTCAATTCATCGGGACCAATGAGTGGCTTTTCAACATCGTTATAAACAAACGCAGATCGGTTATTGTCATCTGGATCTCCCATTGTCAAAGCTCCCAAGTGCTTGTTTAAACTCAAAAACGCCCGACGTAAAGCAGCTGGAACATGCTCGCCTTCTCTCAAATTTTTAAGCTCATTATCAAGCTCACCAGCAAACTTTTCCTGAGCATACTTTGCAATCTTTGAGCCATGACCAGTTGTGATGGATCCATCAAACAAGGCAAAAATGACTTCTTCTTCTTTACCGCGAAATCGTTCTACTACCATATCATTGTAAGGAAGATGCTCCAATGTTCCAAGCGTATCTGACATTCCATATGACATTGAATGAACTTCGGTACCAGACGTTCGAATACGACGATCATCAGACTGATCTGGAATTGACGAATTAGTTAATGTAATATCCATTAAACCAAGTACTCTCAATTTCTTCAATCTGGAAAAATCAGAGAGATCAAGTTCGGATCGCGAGATTGTCGACGGTTTGATTTCGAGTCGTTTGTTTCCTGATAAATTCAAGTATTTTAGTTTCAAGTTTTTGTTCCAATTCCAATCATATGGCCAATTGGAAATATTATACTTGAGTGAATTACTTCCAACATCCAATACAGCTAAATCGGTACTCTTTGCAATATCGGCAGGAAGCGTTAGTAACTTATTTGCATTCAAATGCAGAATTCTCAGATTTTGTAGCTCAGCAAGATCATCAGTCGGTAAATTAGAGAGATTGTTGCCACTCAAAAATAGTTCGTGAAGGTTATTCAAGTGCCTAAACGATCCAGGTGGAACTTCACTTAAAAAGTTATAGCTCAAGTTAAGCACAATCAACTCCGTCAAAAACGAAATTTCTTTAAAGCAGTCGTCATTAAGTTGATTATCCGCCAAGTACAAATACTTGAGGCTTTGAGCAAATGTATTTGCCAACCTAGACGACGAAACAACAGAGTCTTTGCGACTTCCAGTAGACGAGTCAAAAGAAAACGTACTTTGTTTTCGCGATGACGCAGTATCTGGTCGTCGTAATGTAACGGAAGAATCAGAAAGCGCAGACGGTCTTCTCGAACTAGAAAACTCGCTTACTTCCTCCGAACTGGGAATCGGTTTAAGTGTACTAGTCTCAGAAGCATTTCCATTTCCACTTCCAACATTTGAATTGTTTCGATAAGCCAGTATCGGGAACGACTCAAGATTATTCGACGACACATTTAGCCGTTCCAAGTTAGATAACAGCCAAATTTCAGAAGGTAAACTGCTAAGCGAGTTACTATGAAGATCTAGCTCGCGTAAATCAGTCAAGCTTCCAATCTCTGCAGGTAACGACGTCAAACTGTTTCCAATACATGTAAATTTGAGAAGCCTCTTGAGTTTTCCAATCTCAGGAGACATTGTACCAAAATGATTGTGATCAAGAATTAAAGCTTCCAAATTAGGAACGGTTTCAAAAAAGGTATCAGGAAAGCTAGACAGCTTTGCATTAGACAAGTTAAGAGCCGTAAGCGTCTCCATCGTCTTCGGAAAATTAAATCTCGTCACTGGATTATGATTGATATGAAGTACACGCATCCTTCTTGAATACTTTTCAAGACGTGATACAGAATTGTGTGAGGTATAAAATACTTCTAGTCGAGGAAGAGTCATAACAACATCCGTGTTCAAAAGATCATTGTACCGAATATCGAGAACTTTAAGTGATGTGAGATTCTCAAATGTATCTGGTAAAGATCCACATAGATTATTATTTGTAAATTCGAGAGTCTCGAGAGCACATAGTTGGCCAATTTCATGCGGCAATTCTCGAATCGCGTTAAATGAAACATTTAGTTCTAAAAGAGTGACCAAGTTGCAAACTTCAATAGGAAATATCTTCAAATAATTGAAAGACAAATTTAGATATCGCAAGTGTCGAAGATGAACCATGCTAGGTGGTAACTTTGTCAAGCAATTATTTTGCAACTTTAAAGATATCAACGTTTCTAAATTATCAAAGTTCTCGTCATCCAAAGTTTCAAGACGGTTACTAGATACGTCCAAATAGTTCAGACATGGTGCGTGTATAATACTAGGGGGCAGTCGAGAAATGTCATTACCGCGGAACTTGAGATCTTTAAGATTGATACAGGCAGCAGTAAACTGTTCTGGAATGTCCAATGACATGTTGTACGACAGGTTAAGCTTAACAATCTCTCTAGCATGATCATAGACTGATTTTGGCAAAGCCAATAAATTCTTTCGTTCAAGATTTACAGAGGTATATTTTCCGTCAGGAGATTTAGAATCATCGGGTATACCATCCATGGGCATAGCTGTGACTGCATCAAGAAAGATAAATCGGCACAGATACCCTAAATCTTCTCGCCCCAATCCGGCAATTTGGTCTTCTTCAGTGTACCCTGAAAGCTCCAGCATGCGCTTTTGAAGCATGAGTGGCTTCTCGTCTGGTTGTAGTATTCGCAGCATTCCCAATCTTCTGAATCCAATCTGATAGTGTGACGCTGAAGGTAGGAAGAATTTGCGCCCCAAAATAGCCACCAGCTCGGTAGTAGAGGTTTCTAGCGGACAAGGAACAGTAGAAAAGGTACCATCAGTACGGAAGACACGCACAAAGTACGTTGAAGAAGGCTTGAGAGAAGGTCTTGGAGTATCGATTGAAGCTTGATGCTTTGGAGGAGGCATGTCCTGACTATTGTCAGTGTCGGCACGCATTACTCCCCAAGACTCAGGAGCTCGCCAGCCGGAATACTCTGAGGCAGGAGTGGGGTTGCGATCTACGGCAACGATTGTGTGAGGAGAGATTCCGGTATCTGGATAGTGATAAATTCTGTTAGCTGACGAGGAAGCGCTAGAAAGAGAAGAAACAGAAGAGGCAGCAGCACGGTTGTAGTTGACCAATTTCCGAGGACGCATGAAATGACGTTTATGCGGTGCTATTCGGTCAGAATGATGCTGAAATTCGGGCTTTAAGATACCAGCCATGTCTTCAAAATCCGTATCCAGATGGAACAAATCACGGATCGAAGTCGTTGCAGATGATGCAGATGACGTAGGCGCAGCTGCAGCCGCTGCCGCCGCTACTGCAAAAGACGACGAAGATGCCGCTGCAGATGAATTAGAGAAGTTCACAGAAGAAGACGAGGAAATTTCGTGAGGGTGGACAGTGTCCGTATCATGACGATAGCTCGAGACTGGATCTATAGGATAGTCTGAGCGCTCACGACGTTTATTGTTATGGCGCGAAAAGATAGCGGCAGTCTCACTGAGCTCCGCAAATCGGTCATTGTGAGCTATAAGAAAATTTATGCTATCAGTTTTGAAATACAAACAAAGATACATCGAAATAGTGACAAATCATCAAAACATACGCTCATGTTCTCTTCTGTGTATCAGCTTTCCCAAAAACCCGCCTTTGCGCTTTTCTCGCAGAGAGTCTGACGAAGCTGGCCGCGCATAGTCGACATTGTCCGCGCTCATGCCTCTTATCAATTGCCAAAAGCAGTAAAAACACTAAAAGAAAGCAATGCAAAAGAGCACAAAGGAACGGCCATCGACCGGTAATGTCTTCAAACGTCACTGATATCCGAGTCCCAGCGATGCGGCTCAAAAGATTACGCGAGCGCTTATGCGGGGAACTATGCGTGGATTACTAATATACATGATTTCTATTTTACATTGTGGATATTACTACCGCTTCCGGCGGAATAAGACTAAATCGTCGTCGTCGTCGTCTTCATCATCGTCATCGTCATTGGCATTGTCATCCTGAGCATTAGGCGGTGTTGGATTGTCTTCTGCGGTCACATCCTGCGCTGGATCAGGATTTCCTGATTTTCGCATTTGTTCTCGTAATTCCTTTAATTTTCGCACTTTTTCTTCAAACTCTTTTTGCTCCTCAAACTGCTCATAAATAGCTTCTTCCAGGATTTCTCTATCTTCTTTTTGCTTGAATTCCAGCTGCTCTGCGCGCTGTTCCATCTGCTGCCCGTATATCTCTGGTGCATGCTCAATCACTCCGTTAGTGTTGCTTTTTGCTGTGCTTTCTGCTATGTCTTTTTGGAAAGCAGCCCACTCAGCGTCCATATCTGACGCATTTGTATTGTTAACCGTAGAAGGCGTAGTTCCCGTTCCAGATACACCAACTTCTCCAGATTTACTGTCGCCCTCACCGCTTTTTCTCCGTTTTACCTCCTTTTCCTCTTTTTCTGCCAGTTGCCGCTTTGCTCTTCGCTGCTGTATCTCGTTCTGCTTGACTACACTGTTTTTGTGGGTCGGAGTGCTGCTGTGGGCGAGCCATTGCTGCTCGTTTCCTATCTGCAGACCGCACGCTGTACACCTGATTCGTCCCTCGTCCGAGTACCACGCAAACTGGTCTTCAACTTTCTTCACCGCAGTCTGCCTCGCCACTTTCTGCATAATCCGTAGTCGTTTTCTATACTGGGGTGGAACCAACTATCTGTAGTAATGTCTAGACATGCAGGGCTGTTCATAAAGTGCTGATATTTACGGACCTATGCAGATCTGAGCACTAAACAGAACCTTTAAGGTTTGGTCCGTTCATCGCTTTAGTTCTTTCGCGAATCTCCCAAAAGCCGCTTTCTAAACTTCACAGCGAACTTTCAGCAAACGAAGCAAAAGCACAATACTAAAACACGTAGAAAAGCCTTCTCTATTGCCCGAAAAGAAGGAACCATTTGCTGTAGTATTTGCTGAACATAGTCTTAAATCTTGCTCAAGACTAGATAAATTCATAGTGCGAAGAGAAAACTCAGCTGGAAAGCAACACGCGACGTGTGACATCACAACCGCTCTGATGGCTACTGAAATAGGTGATTGGATGCTTTTACAATGCTTTTACAGTATTTGTCATTATTTGATACTAACAATGCTCAATAGCTCCACGAAGGTCTGCAAGAAGCACGAAAGGTGTACATTCTGCGCTCAGGGACGTCTCTCCAGATCCGACCCCGCCGCCAAAGAAGCGGTCTCAGCCGTCAACATCTTCCTCTAAACAGAGCAAAAAAGCCAAAAAGGATCCGAGCAAGAAACAAAGCAAGAAGGACTCTATCGAGTCAGACGACGAGGATCAAGAAGAATGGGTTGATGATGGATCAGTCACCCGCTGCGTCTGCGGCGTGGAGGAAGACGAAGACAAGCCATTGATGGCTCAGTGCGAAAAGTGCCTGGTCTGGCAGCACACAGAATGCACTATGGGTGTTATAGACGAGAAGGATGTGCCAGAAGAGTATTTCTGCGAGCAATGTCGGCCAGATCTGCATCAGTGGTATTTTGACAAGAAGAAGGCCGAGGACGAGAAAAAGGAAAAGGTACGTTGAACATTAGCATGTCGACTGCTAGAAAATACTAACTCATCAGGCTTCTAAAAAACGAAAGGCGCCTCCGAAAAGCTCAAAGTCTAACGACGAGGATGATGCAGACTGGACAGCTGAATTAGACGAATCAAAGACATTAAATAATACCAAAGAATCTGGAAAAAGAGAACTGAAACCAAAAGACAACAAACACAACACTGGAGATCTAAAAATTACAGAACCAGCCGAAAACTCCAAGTCTAAAAAAGGCGAAAAGACCCCGTCAACGCGACGAAAGTCGTCAGCATCATCAACAATTATTGCTTCGGCTCCATCACCATCAACCTTACGAACAACTCCTCAAACTTCAGAAGAGTCAAAAGAACCAGAAAAACTAAAAGAACCAAAAGAACGTACAATTGCATCTATGACTGACAATGTTCGAAAATCTGTTGCCAATGCTTTCATGGCCATACTTGCGAAAGCTGCCGATGAAGCTATTGCAAATAACGATTTAAAACTAGAGGAGGAAGATACTGCTTCAGCATTTGCTGAGCGTCTCACTCTTGACATTGAGGAGGCTTTATATCACCACTTTGCTGCAAAGAACTCTAAAGATCCTGGTCACAAATACCGAGACAAGTTTAGAACGATCTCGTTCAATCTTAAAGATGCCAAAAACGCTTCTCTTCGCTCACGCGTTCTGTCTGGAGAGTTGAAACCCGATCATATCGTTATGATGTCTCCTGAAGAACTTATGAACCCTGAACTGCAAAAGCTCGCAGAGACAGTTCGGAAGGAAAGTATATCACAAAGTACGCTGCAAAAAACTGAAGCACCAAGGATACGAAGGACACATAAAGGAGAGGAGTTTGTTGGGGATGTGGATCCATTACATCCAGATTCTGAACAACCTCTTCCAGGGGAAGATGAAAAAAAAGAGCCTCTGGCTCCTCCTCCCACTACCAATGATACAACTATGCGATCTGTGTCGCCGTTTTCAAGCGGTAGATCTTTTTCACCTGATTTGAATCCTGATTATCGGGAATTCTCGCATTCTCCAAAAGAAGATTTTGACATTGATTCGGTCATGCATCCTGTTAACTCCCCTCCTCCTATACATCACGAAGAAACTCTTCTCCCCGCTCTTGAAGCGCACTCCCCTCAACCACATACAAACGCACAGCAGATTCAGGATGCAGATATTGACCGGCTGATTAACACAGACTCTGACGATGAGGAACCAGCTGAAGCACCTGACTTTGACAGCTCTTACTCACCAACATTATCAAATCATGAACCTGTTATTTGGAAAGGAACATTGAATATGGTATCGGTTGGAAACTTTGCTGCTCAAGCAACTCAAGTGGGCGGACCTGTTTTTGATGGACAAGTGCGATGTTGGAGTGATGTTGTACCTCCTGCGATTGCTATAGATGGCCGTTTAGCACAAGATAAAGCATCAAACTACCTTTTCAGCGTTGCAAGTGCAAAAGATCTTGTTGCTATTAAGTTTTCAGTTCAAGACTCACGAGGTCGTGATGGTTTTAAAAAGTTATTTGATTACTTCAAATCACGAGATCGATATGGTGTTATGCGAAAGAAATCACCGACGGTTAAGGATGCTTATCTTATACCATTAACCTCCACAGACGCCAAACCTGATTATCTTTCAAAAATTAGCGGTTTTGATTTCAACAGTGTTGGCAAGGGAAATTGTTTAATTGGAGTCTATGTCATCAATAAGGGATCAACGAATACAGGAACTCATCCGGTTCGCTCTCAACCTGTCGATCAATTCGACGATTACTCACGATCCGTTCGCGCCGGTTCTTACGAGCTTGAATATGATCCGCTACGGGTCACTCCATCTGCTCAACCACCACCGTCACAACCTTCAGCATCTTCAAATAATTTTCTCGAAGCTACGATTAAAAGTCTTGGATTACCACCTGATGCCAGTGACCTTCTCATTCGAATTATTTTAACGTCACCTGAAGTTGTCGCGAACCCGGCCTTGGCTTCTGATCCTTTATATTTAATTGCGGTCGTTAAACGATATCAAGAACAGAATCCCGGTGTATGAATACTATTCACTTCACAGAAAAATTTGTAATTTTACTTACTTTTGTACTTTCATTTAACTTTCTTTTGAGCTTAATTTTGCTGGTCAGGAATTGTAAGAAACTTGCTTTTTGTTGTATTTGTCTTTTAAAGTTTTGTGGTGTATACTATTTGAGCGTATTAATTTTGTAAACTAGATAATGAAAAATTAGCTCCAGTTATTACTGTTATAGACTCTACAAATAAGTAGTAATCAAAAGTAGAACAAAAACACAGAAAGTAGAAATGATTTACTCAAAAAGAAAAACCACTTGGAATTTGAGATAGCATCCAGACAAGAAAAGCTTCCGTAAATCTATAAAATCTCAGGTTGACACATTCGTGATCTTGATTTTATAAACACGAGTGGTTGTAATGCCCGGACAACTGATCAATGCAGAAATTAATATTTTGAACCAGAAACAAATTTGAAGGAGTTTAATTGCAGAAAGCCAGTGAGAAAGAGTAGTGTGTAGAAGTACTACTGTTGTACAATCTTCTCTTCCGATGCACAAATCCAGCGCTCTCTGCTCTCACCAACTCCGTTCCATGACCTCTGTCCTTTCATAGTATTTACCTGAGATCAGCGCCTTTAATCAACAGCTTAAGTTATCAAACTAGACGCATTCTACACTTCAGAATGAAAGATACTAACAGTTTATTATGTCATTGCGACAATCAATGAAAACAATACAGTAACAATTCACTTTAAGAAACATACAAAGGTATAAAACAGACTCACGCACTCATTCCTAAAATACAATACACACAGTTATAGTTGTCTATAGGTAAGAAAAGGAAAGAAAGCTAAGAGTCTGGCAATATACATGTACTGATGTACCCATTCGGTAATGAATGATAAATTGGCAGTTTATAGTAATAGTTTATTTTGCATTTTGTTTTTCTTTTGCTTTGTATTCTTAGATAACTAGTATGTGAGTGCGCTATATGTAATTGAAAAATAGAACAAATCCACAGGAGATTAACTAGATACTTTGTAAATGGCATATCTTTGTGATTACCTAGGTTTTTTTTCCTCTAAAAAAAGCTTTTCGATATTACTTACAGGAAGAAGCCGTCAAATAATCAAGTATTCACCTATAAAATGAGTTTGGAGTAAAACAATATGCCTTTACACGTCAACACATGAAAGTTGTATAATATGTTATTCTTAGTTGACACTGGGTAGGCATTTATACTTAAAAAACGATCCATCATGCCTATGCTCATTTAAAATTGCTTTATTCAAATATTATATTTGAAGGAAATCAAGAAGCAACACCTATGGGCACAAATGTGTTTGAGATCAAAATCAAATGAATAGAGAATGACTAAAATATCGAGACTATCTGCTTAAAGATTACAATGAACGCTAGTTACAATCTGAAAAGTATTATTAAATTCTTCTTTCTGGGAATAGCAAACATTTTAACTAAATGCTTTCAATCTAAAGTTATTTTAAATATACAGTAAACCAGCAACTATATTTACAAAGATCTCAATTTGTAATCCTACAATAATAACACCGCCTACCAAAACCAAAACCACAGATCTAGTTTTTTCTACTTCTTCTTCTCTTATTTTCTCGTTTTCTTCCCAAACAAGGCTTTCAACTTGTCAAATTTTGATTTCCCCACCACACTTTTCTCCACATCAGCAACATAAACAAATCTTCTCACCAAAATATTGACCACAGTACCGAAAATTAATGCCATGACTGTACTTGAGAGAATTATAACGTTATAAGGCATGCTGAAATCTGGAGTAGGTAGTGAGAGGAGAAGACTTGTTGTACGTAGAGTGTATTCTTGAGGATTTTCGGGTGTAGGAAGGATGCGTAGGATACCGGGAGCGACGTCGAAGCCGCGATTAGCATCTGGTGGGTATTCAGCTAGGTATAGTAAAATTTTATCAAAGTCGTAAGATAAAGTTAATGATGAAGAAGCAGGGATTTCGAGAATAAGTTCGAGAGAAGTCGATCGGACGCGTTCTAAGAATGGTTGATAGTGGATGGAAAGTGGACGGATGTGAGTAGAGTTTGAGAGAATTGTTGTAAGAGTTGAAAGGTATGGTTTCATAAACCACGGTAGCCGTTCAAAGTAAATGACTTTAATGGGATATGAAGACGGGTTATGAATAATTGTCTGAATACCACCATGCTGCTGCCCACGACCAGTCATGGACCGTTGAATATAAACAGGAGTAGTGTTAATGACCGACACAGACGAGGTATTAGTATTATCAAAAGCAACGTTAAATTCTTCATCTTCGTTAAGACGGAAACTCGCTTCTGACGCAAAACTGCTAAGAACAGTGCCACCATGCCTACTTAGAGCTGTGGAGCTGGTGATATGAGCACGAACGTTGTATCCAGCGTCGTCGCCTAAGGTTGCTATTTCAGAGTCGCTGATTTGTTCGATAGCACATTTTCCAACAATGTTTTTGCCGAAAACATCAGAGATCATCCAATTGACAGACGGAGCAGTAGGTAAAGGGAAGCATTTCTCTGAAGAATGATATGGCTTTGATTCATCGCAAATAAGATCCTCAACGCGTCGAGGGATTGGGACAGGAGAGTGATTTTTGCGTTCGAGTGATCGCAAAATGTCAATTACGACGTTTATTTTCTGCGTCATTTCAAGTTTGCAGCCAGTTTCATCGCATTGTGGAGCAAAGTCAAGAGACATTGATTGCCATTTCGAGTCGAAGACTTTGTGGCCGTCGAGTAGAGAGGATACACCGACTCGTCCTTTACAGGGAAGAAGTTTGAGGAAAGGTGTGAGGTTTTCAGTGCAGACGGTTTCTCGGGGAAGAGAGCCGTGGAAGGTGTAGTTGGTGGTGGAGAAAGTGAGTGGGTTCGCGGTTGTCGCGGTGGAGTCGACAAAGTTCAACGAGGCGCAAAACAGACCCGAAAGCGCATTGACAAGTTCATACCACTGTTTTTCGGCTCTGTTTAGTTAGAATCACACACTAAAGCACCAATTGAAGACATACTGTGCCGAATCAGAGGCGTCGAGGGTGGCCCATACCTCGACTCCGGTGCCGCCAGAATGGGCGCCATTGTCGGGCAAGGCGCCCCATTCACGCGCGTCCCACCAACCCTGAGCAAAGCGCAGATGCAGCTCGCGCGTGTGCGTAGATTTCAGGATCTGGCCAACGCTGCGAGGAAACAGTCCGTAGTGCGCAATGTGGTCGGTGGAGAGGGCGGACTCAGACGACAGCGCGAAGGAGAAGGAGGCGAGCAGCGCGTTTCGCGGCAGCGGCTGCAGATCGAGCGTCTCGCGGTAGCCTCTTCCGCCGGCAGAGCATTGTCCTAAACACACAAGCAGCAGCAGTAAGAAACACAGCAGTCTCTGCATTTGGGCCTGCTGCGAACTGATATGCTCTTGCTCCTGAATAGACAGACTGTGAGCCCACGTGACTGTTACATAATGCATTACAAATTACCACGTGCGGCGCGTTAATGTTTGGCGAAGAACTGGGACCAAAGTCGTGGAAGAGGCCAAACGTGGAGAGCTGCCCAAAAAACGACGACGGCGACGACGACGAATGGAACTCTCGGACCCAGAACAGGCTCCGGCCGCTGAGTCTGCGTCTGCTGCGTCCGGCGAGACCAGCGCTCCAGAAACGGAAACGGTAAACACTCCGTCCGCGACCGTCGCTGCCCCGGCAACCGCCGCAACCGTAGACGCTGCTGCTGTGCCGTCGACGACAACGGCCACCGGAAAAGTGCACCGGTCGCCCTCTGCGCCGCCTCCGCTGTCCTCAATTGGCTCGGAAAAGACCGCGGCCGGCGAGAAAACACCCGAGCCAGCGACGAAGCCCCGGGCACGAAGACAGACCGCGACCGGCATCGGCACAGGCATTGGCCCTGCCCCGGGCACGCCTTTGCTGCCAAACAGCTCGAGCAACTCTGTAAACAGCGACAAAGCATACAGTCCGCGGACATCGGCGCGCTCGTCCAAGTTCAGCCTGAGCTCGCTCGTCTCGTCGCTGTCGCTCAAAAGCTACCCGAAAGAGATCCAGATATCGGAGCCCTACAATACCCAGCACCTGATCCATGTCGGATACAACCTCGAGACCCGAGAGTTCACTGTGCGTCTCTGTTCTGTATTTTAAGATACCAATTGCTCACATCAATTTAGGGTCTTCCGCCGGAATGGCAGCAAATCCTCGCAGACTCTGGCATCTCGCGCTCGGAGCAGGAAAGCCATCCGCAGGCGGTCTTTGACATTGTCGCTTTCTACTCCGACATCCAAGCTCAGGGCCTGAATGGTGATGACGACGATGTGTGGCTCAAGTTTAACCACACTCGTCCACAGCAGCAGCAGCAACAACAGCAACAGCAGCAACAACAGCAACAACAGCAGCAACAGCAGCAACAGCAGCAACAGCAGCAACAGCAGCAACAGCAACCAGCAGCTGCTTCTCTTGTCTTGGAGCACTACACTCCTCAGCCTGCTCGTTCTCCCCATTTCCCGCGTCAGACTGAGAGCTCGTTTGAGAACCCTCGGCCAGCCCCGTTGCCTCCAACGCGTGGTGCCATTGTCCCGTCTCGTCTTGCTCCTCGCCCTCCTGCTGCCCTTGCTCACTCCCCCTCAGTCTCTTCCACCAAATCTCCTTCTCGAACGATATCCCAGCCTATGCCTCTCATCATCCCTTCCTCTCCTTCTCCACTATCCACCATCAGCAATCGCAAACTCAAGGAGAAAGAACTCCCTGACGAGCCGACCGACGAGTCTCCCTTCTCATCCCCCGTCGAATTCGTTCCACAACCCGTCCTCGCACCTTCCCCCAACTTCGACTCAGCTCAAACTCTCACTCTTGATCAGAAACTTGCTGATGACACTCCTGACATCATTCACATCGACAGCGTCGGCAGCTCGCCTCGCAGACGTATGCACAGATCACCCCGTGACCAGCAAAACGGATTTGCTGCTCCACAACCTGATCCCACTGAACTTGATCTTGAGCGACAAGCTGCTCTTATGCGCAAGCGCGAGCAAAAGCGACTTCGTGATCTCGAAGTTGTTCGTAAACTCGAGGAAATCTGTTCAAAAGGTGATCCGACTCAACTCTACCGCAATCTAAAGAAAATCGGTCAAGGTGCTAGTGGTGGTGTGTACACCGCCTATCAAGTCGGCACAAATTTATGTGTCGCTATTAAGCAAATGAATTTAGAGCAGCAACCGCAAAAGGATCTCATTATCAACGAAATCCTTGTCATGAAAGAAAGTAAACATCGAAATATTGTTAATTTTATCGACAGCTTTCTTTTCCGTGGTGATTTGTGGGTTATTATGGAGTATATGGAAGGAGGATGTTTGACTGATGTCGTTACTTATAATATGATGTCTGAAGGTCAAATTGCGGCAGTTTGTAGAGAAACACTCTTTGGACTGCAACATTTACATTCTCAAGGAGTTATTCACCGTGATATCAAATCTGATAATGTTCTTCTGTCACTTTCTGGTGATATCAAATTAACCGATTTCGGATTCTGTGCTCAAATCAAAGATACATCAGTCAAACGTACTACAATGGTCGGTACTCCTTACTGGATGGCTCCTGAAGTTGTTTCTCGAAAAGAGTACGGTCCAAAAGTCGACATTTGGTCTCTTGGTATCATGGCCATCGAAATGATCGAAGGTGAACCTCCATATCTCACTGAATCTCCCATGCGTGCACTATACCTGATTGCAACAAACGGTACACCCGACCTCAAAGATCCTGCAAAACTATCTGCTGTCTTCAAATCCTTCCTAGGCTGGGCACTACAAGTCGACCCTGACCGTCGTGCCTCTGCCGTGGAGCTTCTCGACCACCCATTCCTCCAAAAAGCCGAATCTTTAAAGACTCTTTCACCACTAGTTCGTGCTGCTCGTCTTGCTAAATTACAAGAACGAAGTGCAAGCAGTATATCACATGCTCATGCTCATGCTCAACCTCAACCTCAACCTCATTCCCATTCTCATTCTCAACCTCATTCTCATTCTCATTCGCCAAAAGTAGGTTCAAGTATTACGAAATCCAGTTCTTCAAAGACAACTGGTGGAAATGTAGGATCTCCTATTGTGCAACATGTTTAGATTTTTGCTTTGTTCTTTTTTTTTTAAATTTTACGTTTTCTATTTTCTTTTTTATACGTTTCTTTTTTCATTTCATAATGTGGGCTTGGATGTTACAAAAAATTGGCGTATTATTGTATTCTATTTTGCTTATATCTATACACATATATTTTTACATGATATACTTATTACATGATTTGTTCTGTGTTTCTCTTGTTTATATTTATTTATGTTTCTTATGTTTCTTATGTTTCTTTATGCTATCTGTGATGCTTGGATTAGATTGATTGCTCAAATACACGTTTCATATTTCCCTTTTTATTCACATTTATTTGCCCATGCGGCTCGACTTACTTTTTTAAACTTTCCTTCACCAAATTTTTTTCACAGAACCGTTTGAAAGACTCATAACTCTCCTTTTAACTACTTTTTATCACGTCTTATTTTGGAAAGAAGTAGTTATAGAAAGAAAAATGTCGGAAGCAGCTGATGCAGCAGCGGAAACGCTTGCAAAGACTTATCTTGATGAAGTCACTGGTGAGCAGGTCTCGAAGACTGAGCTTAAGAAGAGACAGAAGGCACGCGATTTGGCGGCAAAGAAGGTATTTTACTACAATATATAAGAATAAATGTGTTCTTGGTGTTAATTATTGTTTATAGCAAGCTAAGGCTGCTGTTGCTGCTGAGAAAGCACCCGCGGGAAAGAAACCTGATGAACTTACCCCAAATGTACGAATTACTCCTTTCCTTACTATATTAGACGAATTACGGGATTAACACTTTCAATTAGCAATACTTTGAAATCCGTGCTCGCGAAATCAAGGAACTTCGTCAGACTCATAACCCCGATCCGTACCCGCACAAGTTCCATGTGACCACCAAACTCGGCGAGTTCCTTGCCAAATACGGAAAACTCACTCGCGGAGAGATGATTCCTGAAGTGACTCTTGCTGTTGCTGGTCGTATCCACGTTAAGCGTGAGTCCGGCTCTAAGCTCAAGTTCTACGACCTCCACGCCGAAGGAGAGTCTCTCCAAATTGTCTGCCAGGCGCAGGATGCTACTGGCGATTTCGCCGCCATGCACGAGCATCTTTCTCGTGGTGATATCATTGGTGTTAAGGGATACCCTGGCCGCACTCAGCCCCAGCGTGGTGGAGAAGGTACTGTTTCTCTTTTTGCTCGTGAAGTCATTTTGCTCTCGCCTTCGCTTCACATGCTTCCTACCGACCGATACGGATTCAAGGACCAGGAGACTCGTTACCGTCAGCGATACCTTGATTTGATCATGAACAACTCTACTCGTGACAAGTTCATCGTTCGATCGAAGATTATTTCTTATATGCGTCGTTTCTTCGACAGCAGAGGTTTCGTCGAAGTCGAGACTCCTATGATGAACATGATTGCCGGTGGTGCCACCGCTAAACCTTTCATCACTCACCATAATGATCTCAACATGGATCTTTTCATGCGTGTCGCTCCTGAGCTTTACCTTAAGATGCTTGTCGTCGGTGGTATTGAGCGTGTTTATGAAATTGGTCGTCAGTTCAGAAATGAGGGTATTGACATGACTCATAACCCCGAGTTTACTACTTGCGAGTTTTACGAAGCTTATGCTGATTACAATGATCTTATGGATACCACTGAGCTTCTCTTCTCTGAGATGGTCAAGGAAATCACTGGTGACTACAAAGTTAAATACCAACCTCAAGGTCCTGATGGAATCACCTACGACATTGATTTCTCTCGCCCATGGAAGCGCATGGACATGATCCCCACTCTTGAAGAGAAACTCAACGTCAAATTCCCTCCTGGAGATCAACTTCACACCGCCGAGACTGGTGAATTTCTCAAGTCCGTTCTCGACAAGCACGGAATCCAGTGCCCACCACCACTCACCAACGCTCGTATGCTCGACAAGCTCGTTGGCGATTTCCTCGAAGACACCTGTATCAACCCTACTTTCATCATGGGTCACCCTCAAATGATGTCCCCTCTCGCCAAATACCATCGTTCCGTGCCTGGTATCTGTGAGCGTTTCGAGCTTTTCGTCGCTACCAAGGAACTCGCCAACGCCTACACCGAGTTGAACGATCCCTTTGACCAGCGTGAACGATTCGAAGAACAAGCTCGACAGAAAGACCAAGGTGATGATGAAGCTCAGTTGGTTGATGAAGTCTTCTGTACTGCTCTTGAGTACGGTTTACCACCTACCGGTGGTTGGGGTGCAGGTATTGATCGTTTGACTATGTTCTTGACAAACAGTCATACTATCAAGGAGGTCTTGTTGTTCCCGGCTATGAAGCCTGAGGTCAACCCTCCTAAGGAGGAGTAAGTGTTTTGTGTATTGGTAGAAATTAATAGATGGCTGTTTTGCAAAACTTGGTTTATTAATCGTAGCTCGTCAAGTAACACAACCGTAGACTGTTCGGTTATGATTTGTCAGTCTATGTGCGATTAAAATCGAAATATTCTAGAGCTCCGTTCAAAAAACAGATATGAATTGTTTCTTTCTACGAAGCCTGAGGTCAACCCTCCCAATGAAGAGTAAGTGTTTGTTGTGTATTAGTAGAATTTAATAAATGGTTTCTTTGAAGAATACAATTTTTCAATCGTATCTCGTCAGATAACTCAGTACGATTACCATCGAAATAATCAGAGGTCTCTACGGAAAACAGATAAAAATCGATTCTTTATTAGAAGGTAGTAATATATACAAATATACAGTAAATCTATAATCCCAGCCCAAAATCAAAATAACTTTTTAAACAATTCAACCTCGTAATGCACTCAACAAAAACCAAGATCGAAGAAACTAGTAAACGCAACTGAAAAAGAAAGGATACAGATCATAACTCTAAATCTATATTAATCGAAGCGCATTCTTCTTTTCCCTTTTGTAAATCATCAAATGCCTTTATAATACATTGTTTCGCATTCGGCAATGCAATTCTTGGATTCTCAAAATATATAGAAAGATCTGATAAATACTCTTTATACGTGACAAACATGCAATCAAGATTTGGGTCTGATGGATGCAATTTCAAAGTATTTTCAAAGACTGAAAATGCGCGTTTAAAGTCTCGTCGATCGATGAATTTGCTGAACTGTGTCCAGAATTCCAACATCTGTCCGTTCTCCATTACTAATGATATAGTGCAGGCTGGAACAGTGTGTTTGTACTGAATTTTGTCCTCATCTTGTTTTACTATATATGTCATATCAGGATAGGTATTAGGTTGAACATCCAGTAAAACTTCACCAGGTTTAACCACAAATTGTTCCATATTTCGTAACATTGCAAGCATGATACCCGCGCATGTGATGAAAATACATTCAGACATGACGAGTTCGAAATTCTTTCGTGACACATAGTTTCGTGGATCTTTGGTAAATTCATTATATGCTCTTCGTCGTGATAAACTGCATGCATGCGCGATAACCGGATCTAACGCATGTGTGTTTGACACATCCAAGTACTCCAATTCACTAGGCGCAACTCTTAAAAATCGCACAATACCAGAACTCGAAACAAAATCATTGCCGTAAATAAGTAATCTCTTTAGCTTTTTCAGACATTTGGGAAGATAAAGTAAAACGTCGTCGTTAAATGCATGCCTTGTTCCTGCAACTAGCTCTGTGATATTCGGAGCTGTGGCCAAAAATCTCTTTAATGGAGCAATGTGTGAAAAATCAGGAAACTCAAGAGAAATATCCAGATATGTCAACATTGGTGCACAGTCATACAAATAATTAAAGATCTGACCGGTAAGATTATGACAGGCAGATAAATTCAAACGACGCAACACAAGCTTCTTCTTATCTAAAACATCAGGGTCCACTGTTCCGGCCACAATTTGCAAAAAGGACGTGTTGTTGATTTTGGAAGACTCCAAGTCCAAATTTTCTAAAGATCGAGTCGCAAATTTATGAAGATCCATCGTAAGAGCGTAGTTGTTTATCCCTTTGAAATATGCAGGTATCCGTAACTCACGAGGCCTTCGCGGTGCAGAAATTAGCATTTGAGAACCAGGGTCACTGTTACTCGATATATCATAACTGAGATAAAGACATTCAATCTCCGCTAAAAGAGGTGCTAATCGAACACAGAAATCTGTTTTCAAATGACGTATCTTGTAAAGTGTCAAGTTCCGTAGTGATGCTGTGTTCAATGCTATTAAATCAAGAAGAAAATCATAACTGCAAAATGAAGTATCGGCAAGTGATAATGAAACAAGGTGCGCAAAACTTGGTAGAGGACCGGATAATGTGATGTTGGTAGTCGCAGTCAAATCGAGCTCGTACAGTAACGGTGCAACTTCTCTTAATTTGTCGAGAGCGTTTGATGTGTCTAGAAGTGCATATTCTTCGTCCGTACCAAAATTATCCCATTGCTTTGCAGTGAACAAAATTGACAGAGCATGCCATCGTCTGCTCACCTACAGACCAATTAGCTATATTACTAATAGAACTAGACGGTTGATACGTACCAATGCTAATTGAGAAACTTGAAAAGCAGTTAAGTAACTGAATACTTTCATAAACAACTCATCGGAGAGAACATTGATATAAGCACGCAAAGAACCATGTCTTGACGAAGAAACAAAACCAGAGCGCGGAGAAGGCACGTGGGGCAGTGGTTTCAAGATATATTTACAATTGCTCATTTGCACGAGCTGTTGCAGTCGCGGCAGTTAAAAAACGAAGAAAAAAAAACTGAGGAGGGAAAGAAACACAGTATAAATATGTGCCTGAATAAAACACGGTTTATTGCAGATATGACAAATTCAATGTTCAGGGTGCATATGTCAGACAAACTTTCCCCTCAAATCGAACAACACGATAAGACAGATTCTTAGGACACAAGCAATTAACAGTTGTCACCGGTGTTCAGATAGTCCACCACATGGCATTCGTCATTCGAACAAGATAATAAAAAAAAAAGTACAGCAACACAGTCCGATATCGCTATGCGAGGACGATCTATATCGATTATTCAATTCCACGGAAATAAGGCGCAATTGGTTTAGGGTATGTGATGGATTAGCTAATGACAGATTTGTTCGTTGTGTCGTGCATTTGTCTCGACGCTGCGATATATGAACGAACAAAGCTATCTACCGCCTGAAAACTATTCGTTTCCTAGTTAACAGCCGGTTTGACGATATCGGAGGAAGACATGGCGCTGAGGCACAAGATCAGGTAAGGAGCTGAAATAAGGTTTTCTCTCTACCCCCAAACGGATTAGCTCGCATTGGCAAAAGCCTCCAAGATGACATTAGTCCTATTGTCAAAAGCCCTAACGAGCGGTTTACCCTAGGGTATTCACGTAGAACGCGTCAAGCAAAGCGCGTACGAGGCAAGTTCAGCCGAACAACGACGTACGAAAGTCGCGACACGGCTGAATGGCTCTTTCACATCAAACAGATGTATATTAAGGATATATTAGCAAAATGATTGATTCTTCCGTCTTTTTTTTGAATGCTTGAATATGTGGAAAAAAGAGCGTTCTTTTGATTTGTTTTGATTCCTTCGTTCGTGCGGCTGAATGCCTATATTTGTACCTTCTCCAAGTGTTCTCCGTACTTATTGTGCGCAGCAATACATTTTACGTAGAACATAGTCAATAGAGTCCTTTTAGCTGGGCATGAACGCAGGCGCAAAGTAAAAGTACGGTTAAACCGAGCAAAAGGAGCAGGATATGGTCAAAAAGTCAAATCTAGAATAGGCATAGTTTTATGTATCTGTTACTTATTTTAGAATTAAGCTTTGCACAACTTCGGCTGCGATGTCTCCAGTCTGCCTCTCTTTTGGCCGCATATTCTTTGCATTCCCACTTTGTCGCCCTTTCCTCACACAACCAACTCAAGGATACACATGAAAGACTTTTTGGTATTATTTGTCGTTTTTGTGCTGCTCGGATTTGCGTCTTCTGCAAATAGCGGATTCGAGGATTTTGCGCATCATTGGCAGAATGATGGTATGGTCGTTGTTTGCACTTTGGTGTGGAGGAAACCAGCTAATTTGTTAATAGTTATTGGTTTGAATGGAAAAGGCTTTCCCAAAGCATTTCCAGTCACTGCGCCTTCTTCTGAATCTGCGTCTAGTGTCACAGCAAGCCCCGAGCACGCGGTAACAAGTAGCATAGCGTCAATAACCGCACTTCAGCGAGATCAGGAGGCGTCAAAGTCCTCCGAAACAAAGTCATCTTCTGCGTCTCCTAAGGCAAAAGCAGAATCTAGCTCTTCTGAATCAGAATCAAAATCAGAGTCAAAATCGGAATCAAAGTCGCAATCAAAGGAATCAAAGTCGGAATCAAAATCGGAATCAAAATCTGAAGAAAAGTCAAGCTCAAAGAGCACTTCAACATCCGAGTCAAAGACCACCGAATCGACTACGCCAAAGTCAGAATTTTCCTCTTCTACCACTACATCAATCTCAATCAACCCTGTTCTTCCGGCAGGTGGTGTCTCCATGCTTACTCCTGCTACTACTGCCAGTACTACATTTGTCAAAGTTGGTGGATACGCCACATTCTCGTGGACATACACGAGTCTTATTGTCTCGCCGTCTGCAGTCAATGTTGAAGCATATTGCAGCATGAACGACTATACATACCCTATTGCAGCGAATCTGTCTATTAAAAATACCGAAGTCGTCTGGAATACCAGTGAATACGAAGCCAGTGCTACCGTACCGCTACTTACAGCCATGTATACCCTTCGAATTTATAACTCATCTGGTGATAGCGACGCGTTTGCGTCGGCAGGTTACTTGGCCCCTTTCAAGAATTTTGTTTTTGGTGTTTACAGTCCTCAACCATACGCGGATCTTAGCGGTAATAGTGAGTTCTCTTTTTTGAAAATATGAGTGGAAACCATACATGCTAACAGTTACTTCAGACAAACAAAGTGCTTTCAACTTCAGTGGTGGATTTTCATTATTAGAAAAGAGCGTCATTAAAAGTACAGCAATTCTGTCAGTGGTCAGCACATTAGTGACAATTCTGTTTATGTGGAGATAATTTTGGAGTCATGTATTGTACTTGTAGAGTCAACCGAGAGTAAAATTGGTAATACCTCGTTGCCGTTGTAAGGATTGCATTTGTTTTTTTTAATGTTTATTGAATATGGAGTGGATGATATGTTCTTGGTTTGTTTGAGATATCACAATTGGTTTAGGACCTTAACGAATTTTATTTGAGTCATGTGAAGTTTTGTGAGCAGTTATTTGCGTTTTGGTTTGCTGACTTTTTTTTTTTTTTTTATCTTAAGCAGCCATTTATTA
>JAJLWK010000046.1:0-38051 GCA_030570675.1 Myxozyma neglecta | reverse complement strand
CATTTTGGAAAACAGGCTACGAGGATCACTATAAAATGGAAACTCATGCGCTTGATTTTGTGCAAGCCTTGCTACAGAGTTGATAATATTGTACAGATTCAAGTTCTACGTGATCTACTAGTCTTTACATCAGTTGAATGATACGTTCAGAAGCATAAATAGCGATTTAGCCATATACAATAGCGGATCAAGTTTGATTTGCTGTTTATAACGGAGCCGCACGGGCGAGTTGATCAACTTCATCAACAAGGGAAAGGGTTTAAAGCGAATCGAAGCGGGCTGAGATCGAGTATTCAGCGTTCAAAAGGGCAGAGAGTAAACAAAAGTCGCGCGGCGCTGGTTGATGAAAACGGCCCGGCCCAAGAATATAAATAGGCGCGTCTCCGCCCTCTCTCTCCCCTCCTTTTTCATCAAGCCTTCACTCTTAAGATCTTTTCTTATTCAGCTCCCATGATGAACAAGACTTTTCTACATATACTACTACTTGCATCGCTTTGATATGATGATGGATCGTGATTATACTTTTTCCTAACATCAAGACCAAGAGGCGGCCCGATCCAAACCTGTTCAGACTGGAACATGAACGACCATCTCTATGTGAGTCCACTCTTGTATCATATGTTGACTTGACTGACCTACAGACAGGACTACTTCTTTCCTACACATGTTGACATGATGCTACCTTACCTCATGTCGTTACAATCTATCGAAGCCGCCTTGGTGACCCTCAGTACTTGCACAACAACTACTCGTTTGATGTAAGTATAGTGTTCATGCTACTGCAAGACCTCGTCTAACATCATAGTACTACTTTACATGTCGATCTTCACGATTCCCAGCCTGAAGAGCCGACTTGAGGGAAGCCTGGCTCACGAACGTCGAGCCTCCTTGCTGAAGCACATGGGCTCATGACTACGAAGAGGGCGCCCTGAAACTGCCTATGCGCTGAACACAGCGTTTCATTGGGGGCGGTAAGTCATGAGTCTTGCACATTTATAGTAGCGCTGCCAAAGTCCCAGTCCTTCCTGCGGACGCGTGTTACGGTGTTAGCCCTAAGGGTCATGTGTGGAAGCAAAGGTTATGGTGAGATGTTGTTCATTTTGAGCACGTGTATGTCAGGCCGACCTTGAGCTCGGTTTGGATGGGTTGGTAAGTATCGTTGAGGGAGACTGACAACGACAGCACAGACCAGCAGACAAAAACACAGCTTATTGAACATGTTCGTAAAACATTTGATGATGTGAAGCCTAACTAACTTGACATGATAGATACTTGCACACTCGAACGATACATCGATTAACATCACTTGATCTGAGAATCTGAGATCGCTTTACTCTGATTCACATTACATTTGCAACTTACTAATATACGACAATGCTGCTGCTGCTGCAATACTGATTCGCTGGTCTGTCTAATCGTTACATGCAGGGATATGGGATGGATTAAGGATGATGGTGATGGCGGTGGTGGATGTTGATTAATGAGGCTGGTTCTACTTTGATACTTGAATAAATTTTTGTATATTTCTTAAACTACCTATTGTGCACTGTAAATGAGATCGACATATAACTTCTTGAACTAAACGCTAATTATCAAACTCTTCCCTTGAAGTACTTATAGATCGACAGACAAGCTCGAGTGTGCTGTACTTGCTGCGTACCACGTATGGGTCGAACAGTTTCAAACGCCCTATGAGATTTATCTCCTGTGAGCAGTCGTTCGTTTAATAAATAATCACCATCACCATTTGCAATGCAAACTAGGAAGGCGTGCAGGTACATTATGTAGAATTGTAGTGCTCTTGAGAACGGATACATAAACGTAGTTACAAATTGGTCTCTCACTTTTCAACGTCTGATTTTGATTTGCAAAGTCATGTTTGAATATAATATGAGCAAAAGTGAGTAGAGACAGTACTATTTGACTAAATTTAGTGTACAGTCTTAAACGTACACTTCATTTATATCCACAGAACCTAGTACACTGTCCTGAAGGGGCACTTCGCGACGTGATTCTCAAACCCCTTGAGCTTTTTTAGTTACACAAAGTATAGAAATCATTGAAAATATACTCAATTAAACGGGAATAAAAATCATGTACAAAAAGAAAATAAAAATATAAAAACAAAACTCTCTAACATTATGAACAGTCAATAGAATTAAATCATCTCTACTCTTCTAAGTAAGCAACAACATCTCCTGCCTCAACAAAGTCTCCGCTGCGGTGAACAATCTTGACAACCTTTCCAGCACTTGGTGCGTTAACTACCATCTCAGTCTTCATGGCCTCAACAACGATAATTCCGTCTCCCTTCTTGACGACATCGCCGACCTTCACCAGATCCTTCCAGAATCGACCAGCAACTTCACCATAAACGGGAATAGCGCTGTCTGAAATCTCAGTCACGTCATCTTCACGCTCAGCCTCGGCAGCCTGGAGCTCAGCGTTGGAAACTTGAATCAACTTCGCAATCTCCTCGGTGCCTTCACGCTGCTTGCGAGCATACTCCATGAGCTCCTCGCTGTGCTCGTTCAACCATTTGCTGTACTCGCCATAGTCAAACACGCCATCCTGAATATCAATCTTGAAACGACCGTGGTTGACCTCATCCGTAATAGCGGCAAGCTCCTCCTCAGAAACAGGGTAGTACTCAACACGATCATAGATATCAAGCAACCAAGGTCTATCTTGCTGACCAAGAGTCAACTTGTCCCAGATAGGAATGGTACGACCAACAAGCTGGTATCCACCAGGCGAGTCCATAGTGTAGATACACATGTACATACCACCAATACCGACGGTACCGTTGGGAGTGAAAGTACGCGACGGGTTGTACTTAGTTCCGAGTAAGCGGTGACGAGGGTCAAGAGGAACAGCACATGGTGCACCCAAGAACACATCACCTAATCCGAGAACAAGGAACTTAGCCTCGTAAAGAATTTGTCGAACAATGTCACGGTCATCAAGGTGGTTGACTTGCTGTAAGAAATCAACGTTGTTAGGAAGCCAAGGAGCAGCGTTACGAATAGTCTCGCGGTATCTGTCAACAGCAGCCAAAGTGGCAGAGTCCTCGAAGGCAAGCGGAAGGCGAATGATACGCGAAGGAACTTGCCAGTTGTCGGACAGAATGAACTCGGATTCGTATGAAGTAAGAGTCTTGAGAAGCTCAGACTGTGTAGTCTCCAAGCCGTTGTACTGAATCAAAACAGATCGAACACCAGGAGACATCTCAACAATTCCCTTGGTCTTACGTTCCTTGACCATCTCTGAGAGCTGGTAGACACGGTAAGAAAGACGCAAGTCAAGAACGTTCTCACCGTACTCGACAAGAACGTAACGGTCACCAGCTTGACGGTAGACGACCTTCGGGTTGGTGGAAGTCTCAGCAGCTTCGAAGAGAATAGGATTCTGAAGAGGATAAGCCTTGGGCTTCTCGCTAACAACGCCAGTTCCCTGAAATATAAATTAGTAACTTGAATATAAGAAAAACAAAAATTGTAAAAACATACAGAAGCAGCGTTTGAATCTTGCGTCTTCTTAAGCTCAATAGCTTCATCAAAAGTAATAAGCGAGAACTGAATCAAATCACCAGGCTTCAACTGTCCAACCTTCCACATCTCAGCTTCGGCGACAGTAACAGGACAAACAAAACCTCCGAGCGAAGGACCGTCACAAGTGAGAATAACAGGTTCATCACCAGTGAAGTTAATGGCTCCCAGAGCGTAAACACAGTCGTGAATGTTCGAAGGGTGAAGACCGGCTTCGCCACCATCAGCGCGAGCCCATTCAGGCTTAGGACCAATCAAACGAATACCGAATCGGTTGGAGTTGTAGTGAACCTTCCATTCCGAAGCCAAAAACTCGTCAATAGCCTTTTGGGTAAAAAAGTCAGGAGCACCATGAGGACCAGAAAGAACACCAATGCTCCAGACCTTGGGGTAGGAAGGAATAAGCGACTTCTCAATAGCCTTGGGCTCAGCGATAGGTGCAGGGATAGTGCAAGACTTAAGGGTAGCGTCACCAATGAAAACAACATCACCAAACTTAAGCACACGACCATTGTAACCTCCCATGTTTCCGAGAGCAAAAGTAGAACGCGAACCCAAGTACTCAGGAACATCAAGACCACCGCGGATACCAATGTAGCAGCGAGCACCAGAAAGAATCTTACCAACAACAAGACTCTGACCTCTCTTCACAGTAATAGGCTCCCACATAGCAACTTCTTCGCCATCAAGAGTAGGCTTAGCAGAACCACCTGTGATTGCGATAACAGTATCAGCGTGGAACTTGATCGAGGGACCCGTGAGAGTGCACTCAATAGCAGGAGCCTGCTCATGATTACCAACAGCAGTGTTAGCAAGACGGAAAGCATAGTCGTCCATGGGTCCAGAAGGAGGAACACCAATCTTCCACAGCTTGATACGACCAGGGTAATCCTGAACGGTAGTGTAGGATCCAGGAGCCAAAAGCTCAATAGCACCAGCATTGTACTTCCATGAATCAAGAAGTCTGGTAGAAACAGCGCCAGTGGCAAAGAGCTCTGATTTAGCAATAGATCTGAGGTAGTCAATGTTAGTAACAATTCCAGAGACAACAGTGGTCTCCAAAGCCTCAATAAGTTTCTCTAAAGCCTCAGCACGATCCTTTCCGTGAACGATAATTTTAGCAAGTAAAGGATCGAAAGAAGTAGAAACTTCAGTTCCCTTAGCAACCCAGGTGTCAACACGAATGTTTTCCGGGAACCTAACCTCCAAAAGCTGACCAGGCGAAGGCAAAAAGTCCTTGACCGGGTTCTCAGCGTAAAGACGAGCCTCCATAGAAGCACCAGTCAATTTCAATTTAGCAGGGTCGAAAGAGGGCGCCATGTTAGCAGCGATCAACAACATCCACTCAACTAAATCCAAACCAGTAGTCATCTCAGTAACAGGATGCTCAACTTGAAGACGGGTGTTGACTTCCAAAAAGTAGAACTCGTCTCTCTGGGAATCATAAATATACTCAATAGTTCCAGCACACTTGTATTTCATAGTACGAACCAAACTCTCAGCAGCTTCCTCCATCTTGATGCGAGTGGCCTCAGGCAAGTTAGGGGCAGGAGTCTCTTCAATAATCTTTTGGTTACGGCGTTGTAACGAGCAATCTCTCTCACCCAAAGCAATAGCGTGACCGAAACCGTCACCGAAAACCTGAACCTCGACGTGACGAGAGTTCTCAACATATCTCTCCAAGAAGACACCGGAGTCGTTAAAGTAGGACTGTCCAAGACGACGAACAGTGTCATAAGCCTTTCTCAAATCTTCGGCACTCTCGCATCTCTGTAAACCAATACCACCACCACCGGCGGTACTCTTAAGCATGACTGGGTAACCGATGCGATCACCAGCCTCGATAGCTTCCTCAACAGTCTCAAGAAGTCCAGTTCCTGGAACGAGAGGAACATTAGCCTTCTTCGCAATCTCACGAGCAGAGTGCTTCAATCCAAGAAGACGGATAGACTCGGCAGAAGGACCAACAAAGACAATGTTCTCTTTCTCACAAGCCTCAGCGAAATCAGCGTTCTCAGACAAGAAACCGTATCCAGGAATAATGGCTTGCGCGCCAGTCGATTTAGCAGCGGCGATGATCTTGTCGATACGGAGGTAAGTTTCGGCAGCAGAGTCACCCTCAAGCGAAACAGCATCGTCAGCGTTCAAAACGTGAGGAGCAAATCGGTCACTCTCAGAGAAAACAGCGACAGACTTGATTCCGAGCTTCTTCAAAGTCTTGACAATACGAACAGCAATCTCTCCACGGTTCGCAACCAAAACAGTGTCAAAAGGCTTCTTAGGAGTAGTGGCAGCCTTAAGCTCTTTGATGTATCCTCTCCATCCGCCGTATTTGGTGACGTCTTTCGCGCCATCAAATCCAGCCTCTTCGCAAACGAATCCTTTAACCCAGTGGCCATTTTCAAGCTCGACCGATCCGATGGCAAGAGGAGGAGGCACCTGAGCAATGAAAGCACCAAAGTGCTCAGAAGGAATGTTGTAAACTTCAAGCTCAATCTTCTCTCCAACAAGACTGTCATGCTCAGGAAGAATACGACGAAGACCAGGCTTAGGAGGTGTAGTGTTGGAAAGGTGGTATAAACGGTAGTCTGGCGATGTCGATGTCTTGTAAGCCAAAGTCGCGTTGAGCTCGGTGAGCTGCCAGTTGAGAGGCAATCCAGAAAGGTGAGCACCAACGACGGCAAGTTCCATAAGACCCTTGGTCTTGGGAACCTTAGGAATGTTGGCAATCATCTTATCATCGACACCAGGCTTAGTGTAAATCTCAGTGTTGGCGATACGACGAGGTGAAACTGACAAAAACTTCTCAGCGAGATTAAGAAGAGCGTAGTCATTGAAAGTTCGGGAAATAAGAGTTACACCGAATGGCAGACCATCATCACGGAAACCAGCAGGGATGGCAAGAGCCGACATGTCTGCGAAGTTGACAAAGTTAGTATAAGTTCCCTGGTACGAGTTGACGAGAACAGGCTCCTTCTCCAGCTCTTCGAAGGTTGGGTTAAGAGGAGCGGTGGGGACGATGAATCCATCGAATTCAGCGAATTGTTGCTCAATTGCACGCTCGAGGTCCTTTCTGAGATACTCGTATTTGAAAAGGTCAGCGGCAGTGAAGTTCTCTGCCTTTTTTACAATTCCCAAAACGACGGGGTTGATTGCATCAGGGTTAGACTTAATCAAGTCGGCGATGACAGTGTATCGCTCACCAACCCAGGGACCTTCGTACAAGCAAGCCGCAAGCTTGTAGAGGACAGAGAAGTCCTGGGGAACAATCTCGACCCCAAGCTCAGCAAATTTGTCAAGAGCAGCCTGATACAGCACTGGGTTCTTTTTCTCGTGATAGAATATAGGCTTGTCAGGAACAGCAAAACGAGGTTTAGGTCCGAATGAAGTGAGAATGTTGGTGGGTAAATGACGAGAGTAAGCATCAACAGGGTCATACTGAGCAGCAATTGAGAAAACCAATTGAGCGTCGGGAATGGTCATTGCGAAGACCGAAACACAGTCAAGAGTGCGGCAAGCGGGAACAACACCAGTAGCAGAAAACGCACCACGAGTAGGTTTCAGTCCAATAACGTTGTTAAGCATGGCAGGAACACGACCCGACCCAGCAGTGTCAGTGCCAAGAGAGAAAGGTACAATACCGCGTCCGACAACGTTACCAGAGCCAGCAGAAGAACCACCTGATACATGCTTGTCAGAAAAAGCTGAAGGAGTCTTTCCGTAGGGAGAACGAGCACCGACGAGACCGGTAGCAAATTGATCTAGATTGGTCTTTCCGACAACAATGGCACCAGCAGCCTTCAAGATGGCAACGACTGTGGCATCCTTGTCCGGGTTGTATAGATAGGCCGGACAAGCGGCAGTTGTGGGATATGTCGCCGCATCAATGTTATCTTTCGGGGCGAACGGAACACCAAAAAGCGGTAAGTCCTGAGACAATTGTTAGTGACTGAAAATAACAAAGGAAAACAGGGAGGGTTGAGAAGAGAGCTGAAGTGGACGATAGCAATCAATTGAGCTGTAATGGTAACTTTTTTCACTTGAATTTTCAAAAAGTATCATTATCAGAAGGAATATAGTGTCAATTTTGAGTATTGAATGCAATTGAAGCTCCAATTGACCTTATTCAATGCTAGTATATTATCGACCAACTATTCACTCTCATCTCGAACTCGCTCCGGAAATTGTAAAATAATCGAGGAAGCGTACCTTGGGATCCTTGCCTGACTTCAGTACTGCTTCAAATTCAGCAGTGACCTGTTCTGGGGTGGCAAAAGTAATCCAGGCAGGATCTGACTTGTCGAAGGTGGAAACAAGGTCGACTAAACGCTTGGTGGCATCTTCCGGCGACGAGGCAGTCTGAGCGTCGCGCCATTGCGAGATTGTCCAGCCGATGGTTTCAAGGGCCATTGCTGCTCGAGGAGGAGGAGGAGAAGGGAGAGGAGGAAGAGGCGCTAGAGGAGAGGAAGAGGAAGAGGAAGACAAAAGAAAGCCAAAGGGAGCGAGACAGGAAGAGTCGCGCTCGAGCCAAAGGTAAAGACGTTCGGAAGTCGAACTTGTTCTTGCTCGCGGTCGGAGGCCGGCGGCGGGCGCGCAAGATAAGCGCAGCTAAACTCGCTGTCGGAGACCCCGCGGCGCGCGACAGGTCGAAACTTTAAAGCAATTAAATTTTGTCCCAAAACCATTATTTTTAATCGCTTTGTGCTTGTTTTCTCGTGTCGGTCTTCTGCGCACAGTTCTTTTTGGACTTTGTCAGACTGTTTTTGCTGAGATCGTCGCAGTCGGAAAGAGTTCCGGTGTTGTAAACAGTAGATTATTTTACGGTTCCGCAGACACCCGCGGAAACGCCCACGGTCGGTAGAAAAGACGGCGGCGGGCGAACCTCGAAGACTCAATCATCCTGACAGCAACAAGTACCACACCCACTCGTCCACACAAAAAACGAGACCGGTTGCCGCCCACAATTGCTCGCGTACTTCTTAATTGCGCGTGTTTTGTTAATGTTTCGCAGCAGCCAACGTAGGTGGCTTACATTAACTTTCTACGCTGGCAACCCGCGACTCATTTATTAATGACTTATTGACTTTTTACTTCCTCAAGCTTAAGCGAACTGTCTCAATGAAACCTCAATTTGTTTAAACTGCTGGTGAATTGTGAGAACGCACGGCAAACTGATATTTCCTGTAAGTGTAGATAGTGCCTTATCGATTAGCGGTCGTACCTGATGTTGTCTTTTCTAAAACACTAGTCATCTTTGCCCTAACATTGTCTTTTGCCCACGAGCCGTCGCCCACCAAGTGCTCCACCACGCAAGACGAAAGTTTGGTGTCGCGACCTCAAATGGGAAAAAGGTCAACAGATCTCCCAATCGCAGATGTGCGAAATCTTCAAGTTCTCAAAACTAAGCAACAAAGCAAGATTCAATTATTCTGATAAAATGAATGTCTTCTGCTTTCGTTGATAACGCTTTGTTGCATTTAACGCTATCGGGATGAATTGTTTGCTCTGCGCTGGTAAATTACCTTGCAGCAAATTAAACCATCTGCGAGCCACAGTAAACCGACACTCAATTACTCGACGACATTATTGATCCACTCTATTGTTTCCTTACAATATTCAAAACAAACAGCTTAAAAAAGAGCAAATCGGTTCCGTCAAGATTTTATCAATCTGGTAAGGCTCGGTGCCACCAGCTTTTTGGCGGTTTTTCATCGCATTTACCATAATAAAAGTGACCTTTTGGATTTTTATACAAGCAAACTCTACTAATCATATGCTTCTTAATTTTAAACGTATATATGAGGAGACAGACTCCATTATAGTTCTTATTTTTTTTTTTAAGCAGCGGAGATTGCCAGCAGCTTGTAGAGTTTTTAGGTCATCTTGATAGTGTGGCTTTTTTTAAGGTTTAGAGACTGAAGACTGAGTTAGGAGCTTCTTTAACGATGATGAAACTCAGTAAAGACATTTATATTTTGTATTGCATAATAACGTGTAACATGAATTAAATGAATATTACACTGTTCGATTGACAGATTTGTCATGCCGCACTCACCGCCTGCATTTAACCAGCCTTCACGAAGACGAAGAGCATGCGATCTTTGTTTTTCCCGCAAAATAAGATGTATTATTGACGAAGGCCAACAACAAAATGACGATGGTACTGCAAGACAATGTGTGTCCTGCAAAGAGAGTGGTCGACAATGCGTGTTTTCAATACAAGCTCGAAAAATCTTATCACGCAATGAATTCACAAAATTAGCTAGTACAACTGGCGGTTCAGAACGGTTGCGTCGACCGCATCATAATCAGACGGAAAGTACGAGTCGAAACTCTATTGGTTTTGCTTCTTTCAACGAAGACATTGTACAGCGACAGATTATATCGTTTGAGCTTGCTGTTGTGTTTTTCATGCATTTTAAGCAAAACATGCTTCCTAATTTTCCATTCTTGTCTTTTCCAACTACATTCACATGTGCAGATTTACGACAAAGCAAACCTTCTTTATTTTTAAGTATCATGACTGCTGTTTCATCTTCATTCGATGCACCCGGTATCAATCAAGATGAGCGAATGGAGCTAGAAAAACTTCTACAACGTGAATTAATGGCTGAGATTGCTTATCGCGTGTCAGTGACTGGTGAACAAAGTCTCGAATTAGTGCAAACGCTTTTAGTAGCTAGTTCATGGCCTGCTGACTTTGTTTCATCTCAAGATGCAAAGGTCGGATCCTGGATTGCTCACGCTTCAATTATGGCATTAGATATTGGTCTGAATAGAAAAGGAGGGTTGATTATTCGTTTAAATAGACAGAAAAGAAAAACATCTGAAACTCTTGATGAGACGAGTCGTCAGGCTTCTAGAAAGAATCCTTTTGAACTGTTTGACAGAGCTCTTCGAGCAATGGACTCAAATTCGAGTAGTCCGGCTCAGACAACCACTCCACGAACTTCAATTTCACATGACCAACTTTCTGAATCTGTAGTGAATTCCGATAGTCTAGAGAGCCGAAGAGCGTTAATAGGTTGTTACATTGCGTCTACAAATTCCAATATATTTTTTGGAAGACCTCGACTTATTGCATTCTCGTACGCAATGACTGAATTTGTTCGACTGGTAAAAGCATCACAGTCAACGCCAGTACCGGGCATCGTCTCTTCCGATTCTACACTCGTAGAATGGTTAGACTTATGCCATGCTGAAGAAGAGATTTCTATGACCTTTAAACTCGATGGAAGTAGTGATGAAAACGCTGTTATTGGCTCTTTTATGTCAAATGACACTGCTACAGCTCAATTGTTTATTGAACCTGTTATTGAAAGTTTCGTTCAACGCCTGCACCACTGGCGAAATGGACTGACATCTATCAACGCGAATGATGGTAAAAACCTTTACTGCTGTATAGTAATCTGCTAACTGTTTTAGATATGCTGGAAATCGAGTATTTTGCAAATACAGTGTACCTAATTCGATCCGCTTTGCCAAGGTGGTCATTAATTCAACATGATGAATCAAGCTCGCCTTCCCCTCCATTTCAAAGTATATCAACATCTTTAGGCACGTTAATTATCCGTTTAATTTATTCAGCACATGCAGCACTTGATATCATCATCTCCATTCCAAAAGAGAAAGTACGAAATTTTCGATTTTGGCAGTTCACTCATCCGCTACTGATATTTGTGACCTTGGCGCGTGTATACTTCACTCTATTGGTTCACGAAGAGTTACGAGCTGAAAACGAGAACATACCTGCCGTAGATAGCTCCAGCTTTGTTGTTACCTCTGAGATGGTAGGGTTGGAGAATTATTTGCACTCTATCATCTCGTTCTATTTAGAGGTTGAGACGATCACCGGCGCAACAGCTTATTTTGGTCGAATAGCTAGAGTTTTAATTGCACTTCGACATTGGATAGAAAATGAGCATTCACAATCCAAGAAATCCAATTCCGATAGTACACAGAACTCAAATTCAACCTCGACAAGACAAAATAATGAGCCGCGTTCACCAAAAATTTTGAACGATGAAGCTTTATCTTCTCAAATTCCTTTACTTAATCCGCCGTTACCGACATTACCATTATCACGAGCGGCAACAAATGCATACTCTATACGGCAAGACGAACCAAGCATTGAATCTCAAACGGACTCAATCACACAAAGCATACTCTCAAACGATACGCATACACCGATGTCTTCATTGGCTTACGTTGATAACTATGAGGAAGATCTAGCTTTGTTGTTTTCAATGGCATTGGAATCATCTGGAGACCCTGACAACGCATGGCAGTTTTCACGGTGGTAGTTGATCGGAATATCTCTTATTAACGTCTGGAGTTTTTGGAGTAATTTAAATCATCAATAACATTAAAATATAATCAAAATTCAAAAGATTGAAGTTCTGTCAATCTCAGATCATAACTGTAAATGCCTTAATCAAGGCACCAATCTACTCTGTATAAACGAACAGCATTACTGATTTCTAGGATTAAACCCATGCCACAATAGTCTCAAACAACCCAGAATTATTACAGCAGCCAAAAATCCTTCAAAAGCATCATCCCACACAGCTGACCTTAATTGTCAATTGCGGATATTAACGTACTGACTCCCTGGGTATTGGATGCAATTCTGTTCTTGATCAAGAGCTTGTGATCCACCAAGCCTATTAACGACAGTATCAACAATCGATACTCCGGTGTCTACACGTCTATCACTGCTAGATTCCCACCACATAGCACCACCAAGCCCTTTCTGACGTATGTAATCAGCTTTCAACCCAGCTGAAATAGGAGATTCGTAAGTTATAAACACTTTGGTGTTTGCGTCATAGGTATATGCAGCTACAGCGGCTTCATCAAACAAAGCTCCTGCTTCAGGTGTAGCAGGTAATAAATAATAATCAAAAACACCTGCTTCATAAGGACCTCCAGGAGCTTCTCCATTGAAAGATGTGCCTAGTCCATCGGTATTGGCAAACCCGCGGCCGTATAAGGGCATACCAAGAATAATTTTCTCAGGATGTACGCCTCTTCGTATATATTCATTGACAGCTTGATCGGCAGATATTTCACCTCCGTAAAGATTTGCTTGATGACCGGTTACTCTAGACCATCCAGGGCCAGCAAAATCATAAGCCATTAAATTCCAGAAATCTAGATATCTATCCATTTCTGCTATTTGCAGTATATTCATATTTTCCGGACCGCACGGTGCCGCGATTGTCAAATATAATTTGGGCCTCTGTCCTGTAGATTGTTGAACCTCACTTGCATATCCGTCCAATCCGATTCGCATTTCACCCAATAGTTGAACAAATTGTTCTGCTTGATCTTGATTCGAGGGATATTCCCAATCAATATCAATACCATCTAAACCCAGATTCTTCACCAGCCTGACACCTGAAGCAACAAATGCAGCTCGTTTTGTCGGATCAACAGCCATCGGTGCAAAGTCTTTTGATAAAGTCCAGCCACCTACTGAAAGAAGCACATTCAACTTTCGATGTTTCCGCTTCAACAGATTGAGCTGTTTCATATTGCCAAAGAGCTCATTTTGGGTGTTCCACGAATCGCCATCAAAATGGATATCGGTGTCAGACCAAGGGTCAGAAAGTAAAATTTCACCGGTGTTCGCATCCACCTTTGCAAATGCGTACAGAATGTGAGTTAACCTGTCAGCCGGTAAATCCGAAATAAAATGATGACGACCATAAATTGACCAACTATAATGTATTGATTAGATTCCTGAAGGTAGCTTGAAAACACATGCACTTACTTGCAAAAATAAATGACTGATTTCATATTGACCAAGATCAGACAAGAACAAGTGGATGAAGGCTAACCAGCTGACTGACTTTAACGCAACAGCTAGATATCGTATCAAATAGCAGATATATACTCGCTGTGGGCTCAGACTATGTGTACGTGGAGTTGGATACGTAAGTGCCCAACATTACAAATGTCGGGGCTGCTTTAGCCGTACGGTAACCGATCACATGGGTCGTATGTTACCCCTGACCAGGTCAAAAGGTAGTTCAAATTCCTGTAATGATCAGACTCTCTTCAGTTTGTACGTATTTTCTTTGTGCTCTGAATAATTTAGTCTTAGTTTAAACTGTTGATTGTGTGTTTTGGAGAATCAATCTTGTAGTTAACCGATTGTTCTCTGTGAGGAGAAAGCGCTAGTTTCTATGTCGACGGTATCGGCTCATCTAGTCAGGGGTATTCTTGGTAACTTAATGAAACTTAATAGTATCATTACTACATCCCCTTGTACTTCAGTTGTCTTGTTAGGAATCGTATCAACAGCCTCATTAATACCTTCATTTACGGGTAAAATATCAAAAAAGTGGTTTTCTTGAAGAGGAAACTCCCTGGAAGACATAAGTTCGGGAAAATTTCTTCTAGATGAAGCAACCAATCTAAATCCTTCAGAAATCATCAAAAGCGCCTAGCTGGTTCAACCTACGTCACCTTTCCAATCTAAATAGTTTCAAAAAAGATTCGAATTGCTGCACCTCACAAATCTATGTACTAGAGTGGAATTAAAAAGAAGCGACGGCACACAAACGAATATAGTTCAAGCCCTATATACACACATTTACTTCCTAGACCACAAACGCAACAACTACCTCATTTCATCAATTCCTTCCACAATAGAATGATATTCGGTAGTACCCTCACCCAGTTATAATCATCATTATAATATACATTAAGCGTCTAAAACCTTTAAACTTTTTGCGTCATACCCATTCTTCTATTTTTCACCTCGCTCTTTCTTTTGATATTCTGCGACCAACTGCTTTTGGAGCTGAGCTGATGCCTGTGCGTAGTGCTTAAACTCCAATGTGAATTCACCCTTACCTTGAGTGTTTGCTCTAAGTAAAGTAGCAAATCCAAACATCTCGTTCAAAGAGCACTCAGCATGCATAGTGAACTCATCGGTTCCAATATCGGTATCAGTGATGACGGCATTCTTCTTGTTCATCAATCCAATAATGTTGCTCTGGAATTCAATAGGAGCTGTGATAGCAACATCCATGATAGGTTCAAGGACAACAGGATTGGCGTTCATGAAAGCTTCACGGAATCCGTAGTAACCAGCAATTCTGAAAGAAAGTTCGGATGAATCGACCAAATGAGTTTGACCATCATTGACCATCATATGGGCACCCAAAACCTTATGTCCAATAAGAGGTCCCTTTTCGCAAGCTTCTTGGAAACCCTACAAGAAAAAAAAATATTAGTATAGTTACTCTTGCTTCAGAAGTTAATCCATACCTTCTCGACAGCAAGCAAGAACTTGTCTGAAATCTTACCACCAACAACGTGAGACTCAAATACATTCTTGTTCTCCATAGGCGTCAGCTCACCCATAATCTTAGCAAACTGACCAGCACCTCCAGACTGTCTCTTGTGAGTGTAGTTGATAGGAGCGGGAGACAAGAACGATTCACGATAAGCAACTTGAGGTTTACCAGTGGTACATTCAACGTTGTATTCACGTTTGATACGCTCGACATAAATTTCAAGATGGAGTTCTCCCATTCCTGAAATAATCGTCTCTTTACTCTCAGCGTCAAATTTGACTTTAAATGTAGGATCTTCCTTCTGGAAACGGTTCATGGCCTTTGAGAAATTTCCATTGTCACGAGATTTGGGAGCAATGGAAAGCGAAATGACTGGTTCAGGAACAAACATGGACGATAAAGCAACGCTGATAGATCCATCAGTGAAGGTATCTCCAGAAGAGCACTCAACTCCAAATGTAGCGCAAATTTCACCCGCATGAACCTCTAAAACATCCTCCATTTCATCAGAGTGCATACGAGCAAGACGCGAAAGTTTAGTCTTCTTGCCGGTACGTGTGTTGAAAACAGTCATTCCTTTCTTGATAACACCTTGGTAAACACGGACGTAGGTCAACTGACCAAATCGGGATTCTTCGAGCTTGAAAGCCAAACCGACAAACGGCAGGTTGCTGTAAGGGGGTAAACTGATGGGTGCCTCATCCTTAGTAAGATCTAAACCAGTATTTTCAACTTCAGAGGGGTTGGGAAGGTAATCACAGACAGCATCAAGAACAGGCTGAACAGATCGGTTGGCAAGAGCTGATCCCATCAAGACGGGGGTAAACTTGAGAGCAATTGTAGCGCGTCGAATGGCAGCCATCATTTGCTCAGCGGTAGGAACCTCTTCGTTCAAGTAAATCTCGGCAATTTCATCATCAACATCAGCCAAAGTCTCAATAAGAACTGCACGTTTCTCTTCCACTAACTCTTTGAGGTTCTCGGGAATTGGCTTTTCAACCATGATTTCACCACGAGATCCCTCGTTATAAAGAGCCTTCATGTTCACAATGTCAACAACGCCCTCAAGTCCATCTTCCATACCAATAGGAACCTGAAGAGCGGCGGCAGGCATCTTCAATTTGCTGTTAACCTGCTCAATGGCTTTCCATGGGTTGGCACCCATTCGGTCCATCTTGTTAATAAAGGTAATTCGGGGAACATTGTAACGACGCATCTGTCTGTCGACAGTGATGGTTTGACTCTGAACACCAGATACAGCGCACACAACCAAAACCGCACCATCCAAAACTCTGAGGGCTCTCTCGACTTCAATAGTGAAATCAATATGTCCAGGTGTATCAATCAAGTTAAAGTGGTATTTTTTCAATTCACCGTTCTCAACCTTATCCCAATCACAGTATGTCGCAGCAGATTGAATAGTGATACCCTTTTCACGTTCGAGATCCATAGAGTCCATCTTGGCACCAACATTATCCTTTCCTCGCACTTCATGAATAGCTTTAATACGTCCAGTGTAGTACAGCACACGCTCAGTGAATGTGGTTTTTCCCGAATCGATATGAGCAGAAATACCAATATTACGCATGTACTTTAAACGGTAGGCTTCCTCAGGTGAAAGACCAGCTTTGATGCTCTCAATTGACTGTAACTGAGACGCATCTTCGCCAGCTTCGGCTGTGGCCTCAGACGACAAAAATCTACCCTTTGCACCCAACTGGAAGCGCTGAAAAGCAGACTTGGGGAATTGAGTAGTCTCAACAGCATATCGCGAGCGCGCTAAAGCACGACCCGTGACGGGCAACAGAGCACGCAACGAGCTCATCCTGCCTAAATGCTTTAAAACCTGCCGATTCTAAAGTCACCAGAAAGTCTTTAACCAACTTATTGCCAAACGAAAATAGTTGGCGTAAACAAGTTAATTGAAGACAGTCTCAGCAAAAAGAATTGACCGAGTTGTGAAGCACTGGGATTGAAGCGGCGCACGCTTTTTGAAAATTGTTCAATGTTCGCCGCCGCTGTCGGGTAGATTCGCAGCAGTTAAAGTTTCAACTGTGGCCAATCACAGAGTCTGTATAAGTATTCAGGGGCTAGACAAATGTTCTTTGGGATAGGGTATCTGCACTCGTATCGTCAACGAAGCCTGGTCTGCTCGTCTAAAGCGTCCCGTCTTCCTTTCAGTACTGGACTTTGTACATTGTAACCACAACGACAAAAAAAATACTGGAGATAATGCTATAAATTTACATAAAATACAAATATCAGAAATGTAACATATCATAAAATGCTTTTATCCATCAATCCACATGTTTTGTCCAACAAACAATTACACTAGCCGCTCATCACCCTATTATAACAATAAAAAAACAACACCACTATTTATAAAATACACATCTTAACCCTCTCATTTCAAAGATTGAATAAAAGAGTCAAGATTATACTCCTCTTCATATTCACGTTCATCCCATAATTCAGCGAGACCATGAACAGCACTGCGATCTCCTTTCCTAATAATTTGACCTTGCTCGTCCACAACTGCATCATCTCCCTGGCCAGCATCAGCACTATCAATGATTTTGTTGTTCCCACTAACAGAAGCTCCATTCTCTCCGCTAACATTGAACAAATCTAAGATCTGGTCAGTGTCCATTGTGGACAGTCCCGAGTTTTGCTGATTGACAATAGTATTTGCAATGTTCATTTTGAATCTCTGCAGTCCCATTATCTTTTCTTCCACCGTATTACGCGTAATCAATCGGTAGACGTTGACGACTTTCTTTTGACCAATTCTATGAGCGCGATCCATGGCTTGCAAATCTTTCATCGGATTCCAGTCATGTTCAACAAAAATGACCGTGTCAGCACCTGTCAAGTTAAGTCCTAAACCTCCAACATGTGTTGTCAAAAGCAAAACATCAATAGATGGGTCAGCGTTGAATGTCTGCACGATGTCTTGACGCTTTCGGGCCTCTGTGCTACCATCTAATCGCATGTAACTAACAGAAGGCAGTAACTTCTTGAAAACATCATTCTCCACAATATCAAGCATTTCCTTCAATTGGCAAAAGATCAGCACTCGATGTTGCGAGATAACATTAGCTCCTCTCAATTCATCCTCCTGCATATTCGAGCCACCCGTACCCGCAGCTCCAATTCCACAATCAAGCAGCAGAGCGTGTAAAGCACCTAACTTTGGAGCAAACGATATATCACGGATCTCTTTCCTATCTCGAGCAAGTTGATGCGTGATCTTTGTATATTGTGGATGCTTCGGATTTAATACCAACGCGGGATGATCACAAAGTTTCCGCATATATTGCAGAGCCTGAAAAATGTGCTGCTTATTCTCTTTGCCTCCCGTTTTGACTTCGCCTTCGACCTCATCCTTCTGCTTTTTCGCAAAATCTTCATAAAGCTGTTTCTGCAAATCCGACAATTCACAGTAATAGTCTTGAATGATTTTGGGTGGAAGGTCCGCAAGCACGTCTTCTTTCAAACGTCGTAATAAAAAGGGAAGAACCTGTTTATGAAGAGCTTCTAGAGCTAGCGCTCCAGCTTCCTGTTCTTTTGAAGAACTCTTGCTGTTTCGGCTCTGTCCAATCGGTTTAGCAAAACGGTCATTGAACACTTTTTCAGTACCGAGAAATCCGGGCATAAGAAAATCAAACAATGACCAAAGCTCAAGAACATTATTCTGAATTGGCGTTCCAGACAAAATCAATCGATGGTTTGCAGCAATTCGTTTCACAGATTTAGTAAGCTTTGAGTTTGCATTCTTGATAATATGTCCTTCATCAAGAACACAGTAGTTCCAGTTTTGAGCTGTCACTATATCGACATCATTTCGACATATGTCATAAGAGGTCACCACAATATCTGCGCTATCAAACTGATCGGCGATACGTGACCGCATACTTGGGTTTCCAACATATACTAGAACCTTTAAAAAGGGAGCATAATTGTTAAGCTCATGCTCCCAATGTCCGGTCAGTGTCGGTGGACAAACAATAAGCGAAGGTAAACGACGAGTCTCGATGCTATGAGTGCGGGCATGTTCTTCCGCACGAAGATGGTGATCACTAGCAACTATGCAAATAGTTTGGAGTGTTTTGCCCAGGCCCATGTCATCACACAAAATTCCGTGAAGATGGTATCTGTTAAGAAACGCCAACCAATTGACACCTTCTTGCTGATACTTACGCAAATCAGCTCTAATCGCAACAGGCAACTCAAAAGATTCAACTTTGGTGGGATCAAGCATTTGTGAAATAAATTTACGCTCTCGATCTCGGCCCGCCAAAAGAGAATCGGGAAGTCCTGGGGGATCGGGAATACCAGCCTGCAAAAAAACGTTAAGCGTATTCGACCAACTTTTCATTTCGTAAACTTACCTCTAACGGAACCAATTTAATCAGTTGAGCAAAAGTGGTCGTAGCCAACAACCGAATATCATCGTCGGAGTCGCTCATACGACCCAAGATGGGGACCACCAAAAAGACGACGTATGGCAGAATCTCATGCTCCATGACATGCACCAAATGGTAAACACATTCAACTGCACCTTGTCGGCAATGTAAATCTAAGGCATTATTGAACATTGGTAAAATCTTCTCGACCAAAAATGTCATTCCTTTGACTTTCATCACACTGCAAATCGTAGCCATACATTTTGCAGCTGCATATCGCAACACTGAAAAAGAAGATTGCAGTGCAGCTGCAATAAGTGGAAAGTAGGCTATAAAACTATCTAACAAGTTCGTATGCAACCTTGGAAGCAAAGCACGAATTATTGATAGCCCATCCACAATCTCTTGTCCAAGTGTTGACTCTGGATCAGTGATTTCGTTGAGTAACGGCTTCTCGAGCGCAAGAAGGGAGCCAGTCATACCATCGTAAAGTTTCGGCACCTTCACGAACAACTGGTCGCCAAACATATCTGCCAGCATTTCTAAGGTAGTTTTCGCACCACGACGTTTAGTTCTAGCCTTGCGAATCTCACGCTGAAAAAGTATCAGATCTTTGGGATCACGTCGATCCTCCTCTTTATGTAATGAGAGAATAACAGAATCTAATTTCTCGTGGTGATGAAATTCAGGAACTTCAGAAGTATCTACGCAAAGAAACGCGCACAAATTCTTGATCATCTTATCAGATGCACCAACCTTTCCTGAATCGGAGCAATGTTGAATAAGAATTGAAACAGCACCAGCCGCTCGCTTCTGCATATCGAAATTATCTTCTTCTTTGACAGAATCCATGAGACTTCGAATGACAGGATTGAGCTTTTTAGGCAAACTTGACAGTAATGCAATGTAACCACCTGCCACCGATGCGTTGATTCGAATATTACGTGCTTCTATGGCTTGTTTCGCGTCATCTATCGAGTTCTGCAAACTTGCTTGAGCATTTTTCAGAGGTTCCATGATTGCAAATCTGTAGGAAGCTTGTATACTCTTTCTCAAAGCATCAATATCGTGGGATATAGCCTTTTCAGCATCAGCAAGAGAGAAAGCATCCGGCCCAGCATCAGCTTCTCCTTTAACAACGATAGCTAAACGGGGAAGTTTGTGTGAAGACAACCGACCGGAATCTAAAAATACATTCAATAAAGCTTGCGTTTGAGTTCGAACAACTTTGAGATATGGCGCTACATCTCTGTAGATATGATCGTTGACAGAAGAGTTCAAGATATCTGATAAATGACCCGCAAATAACGATTTGAACTCGGACTGTCGACTCTTGGTATGCAGACCGTACTCCTCAAATACCATAGCTACAATCAATCGAGACATCGAAAATGCGGGAGGATTACTTGCATTGCCCAGATATTGTGAAAGAAGTTCACGGAACGTCATGATTTGACTATCAGGCCAAAGGCTCATAGCATAGCCCATTGCCTTTGAACCCGCGATCTTCATCCGCATCATTGCTTCAAACCCAACAAGCTCGACATCTCCTAAAAATACAGGACTATCAATGTTGTGAGTTGACACCGGCTCAACTTCCTTGACTTTTTCTGAACGTCGTCTGCGTTTAACAGGGCGTTGAGCAGGCTCTTCATTAGCTTGATTACCATTCACAGATGGCTGAGTGACAACGTTCTGGGACGCTAATGCAGAGAATGTTACACCCGACGGTCGCAAAAATAATGACGTATCCATAGCGTATGTATTGCGATTAACGCCAATAGGGGTAAGCAGCAAAGTGAATAAAGGATAGACATGAGAACTGAAAGTCTCAGCAAATTTGGTTTCACTTTGTTTTGTAAGTCTTCTGGCAAGGTTGAAGAAGACCTCTAATGAAAGATCAAGTACTTTCTAAACAATAGTCAGTAAACATAAAGAATTACCCCACAAGTATAAGACATACCTCATTTTGCTCTACTAGCAAATTCTGAAAAATCAGACGTAAAGATTTTCCGTCAACCCAATCAGAAGTACCAACTTGCTCGTCATCAATTTTAAGAAATGTCAACAAGGCTCGTAACACGGCGAGGCGAACACTAGTAATAGAATGACGCAAAAACGGATATAATCGAGGAACCAGCATTGAAAATGCTTTCAGTGGATCACTTTGAGAGTTTGTCTTCATTTGCTCAAGAACTTGTGGGAACGAACACAATTTAGCAAGTAAGTCCATCACGCTTCCTGTTGAAGCACTTAAATCGTCCTTCAAATGAGCAAGACACTCCCAAACTACTTCAATCAAGCGATCAACTGATTGTGGTCGCAAACTGACAAATTCTGAAGCAATAGGCACAAGAGTTGCAGCACTGACTGCACGCACATCATCGTCTTGCTCATCAAGTCCATGTAATACGCATTCGACTACACCATCTAAAAGACCATTCTTTCCCTCATCATCAAATAGCAAGTCTTTCCGCACAGCGACTAAATAGCGTAATCCAAGCATTCCACCATGGCAAGCCTCCCAAATAGGAAAAGAAAGATCAAACTTAGTCTGCATAACCAAATCGTATAACACGCTGTAAGTTCTAAGTACAATGTCTTTTGGCAGATGTATAAGCAAAGCACCCAGTGTCTGTCCGACTGATTCACGAATAGGAGCAACTACTTGATCAGAGACGTAATCACCGAATCTATCAAGAGCAAAAACACAGCAAATTCGGCAAGCTAAATCTTCCAACCATGCCCGATTCAGCCGATCGTTCTCTTCTTTTGTCTTTCCCATTATTCTTCCAGCTCCAGCGCCATGAACGCGGATGATCTCTCTCAACCCACTTGCGGCACCATGACGAGTCTCCCAACCTTCATCGAAAAGATTAACCATTAAAATTTCTGTAATTCCTTCAAATGGCCAAACTTGACTAGAAGCTTGAATAGCAGCAGATGGATTTGGTTGGACTCGATGTTCCACTACAACGCGATCTGACTGTGCTTGCGGAGTAATAGAAAAGTAATCTGGCGCTAAATTTCGGCGCGTTAACAACCACAACAAAAATTCATAATAGAACATGCGTACCTTGATTTTGCTGAGCCGATGCAGGGGTACCTGAACTAGAAAGCTTTCTAGATGCAGTGCTTGACGAAAGATCAATGTTACGCAGTCTGTAATTCACTGTTAGAAAGAGCCAAAATAAAAAAACTATCTGTAAATAGAAGCAGAACTTACTTGATGCTCTGATTCTTAGACTCAGCTCTAGCTTTTCTTTTAGCCATGGCTCGAACTCTAGAGCTCAGTCCTCCGTCATCTCCCGGTGACTGTGCAGGTTGTTCGATCGGCGTTTTCACTAAAATAGCTGAAGGAGTTTTAGGCGTCTGTAAATTGAAATCCGAAGCAGTTACAATGTCATCCATGTATTCACTTCCTAAACCAAGCCTTGAAGTCACATTTCTTTTCTGCATTGCCAGTCTTTCATTAGGATCAAGCTCAGCCCAGTTTATATCGTACTCATGACCTCCACTTCCTAATAATGGTTTTCCCTTTTTTAAAACAACGCCAATATCAACTGTAGCAAAAGAAAGCAAGTCGTCCTCAGGAGATGGCGCAGGTGATTCGGATGGCAGCAATGGTTTTTTAAAATCCGAGTCAGAGAATTCTGGTTTGACAGTCGTAAGAGGTTCTGCTTTAATCTTGATGTCATCTTTGCTTTCTATTTTAACAGAATGACCATTAGAGTCAGCATCTAATTCTTCTTTGAGTGGACTTTTTGTCTCTTTCTCATCTTTAACTTCTGTGAATGGATCGAGTGAATTCGGATCCCATTTCTCTGTATTATCCGCGATTCCACCTATGGCTCGTGCAGCAGCAATACGAGTATCCCATTTAGGTGATCGTAAGTAAGGAAAGACGCGTCCGAGTAAATTAAAGAGATCGTCAGGATGAGCTCTTTGTACATCAGCAAGTTGGTCAGCGGCGGCGTTACGCACAAGTTGCGTCGAGCCCGTGTCTAAAAGTGACACTAGTCGATCAAGCCTATAGTTTTAAAGTCAATAAATAAAACATGCTGAAATCATTAATGTAAAACACAGATGTTAGTCACCAACCTCGACATTGTTCACAAAAGAGCGGTCGTAGCAGCTCAGGCCCGTAGCCCACCAGCAGCCAAAATCATCAACGATCACGCAAACTGAAAATCAAAAGACAGTCCGTCCTCCCACTCAAATCCACTAGATCCAAATCCCTCTATTATAGACCCTTCTGTTTACAAAAGAGACTTGCAATCACGCGTAGTTTGCAAACAGGAAAATATGTAAACCTTAACTCAGCGCGGAGTCACGTGAATTGAATAGCGAGGAGTTGCAAATCTGCGCGGGCTGCCACGCGTGTTTATATAGCGGCTGCCTGCTCCAGTTTTCTCTGCGGCGCCTGTTCAGCCACCGCACTCGTGGCACTTTTCGCTGCGGCTTTTGCTTCGATCTGCCACCGCAACCCTTCCACTCCGGTGCACATTTAACACAGCCCTAATCTTGTAAAACCCAATAAACTCTTCCGTACCTGTTTTTCTTCTCTATGTAGATGTATAATACAGCATATTGATTCTACTTACAAAAAAACACAAAACAATCATTACCAATAAACCATCAGATCAGCAGTATACTCCAAGGCCCTGCACAAACAAAATCAGACAAAACTATTAAAATTAAAACTGTTCCCATCAAAAAGTCTGTCACTATGCCCAAACCAATTAATTGCTGAGCATACATTTTATGTATATATATAGAGATGAAAATCTTTAGAGAAAAAAAATTGATTAACGATATGCATCTCAATTATTCGACAGTAACAGCCTTTGCCAAGTTACGCGGGAAATCAACGTCAAATCCCTTCTTAACAGCGAGCCAGTAACTCATGAGCTGAAGAGGAATCACATTCAGCAATCCCTGGAGACAGTCCACAGTGGCCGGAACCTCGAGGGTTCTGTAAACCTTTTCAAACTTACTAAGAGTAGTTTCATTCTTGTTGCAGATCAAAATTGGGTTTCCTGAACGAGCAATGACTTGCTCCACAGAGCTCATCACCTTGGGGAAAAGCGAGTCATGAGTAGCAAGAACAATGATTGGTAAATCTTCGTCAACTAGCGCAAGTACTCCGTGCTTCAATTCTCCGGCAAGAACACCTTCTGAGTGCATGTAGGAGATTTCTTTGATCTTCAAGGCACCTTCAAGCGCAGTAGCGTGCTGGTAACCTCGACCTAGAATCAAAAGTGACTTCTGGTTGATAAGGTCAATTTCAGCCATGGCCTTAATACGGTCATTGAGCTGCAAAACTTCTTCGATCTGTTTGGAAATATTTGCGAGTCCATCAATAATGGCGTGACGTCGAGCACGCATCGAGATGCGATCATCAGACAAAGAAAGAGCCATCATTGTTAATGCAACGTATTGAGAGGTATAAGCTTTAGTTGATGCGACACCGATCTCAGGACCCGCATTGATATGAACACCACAGTTGGTCTGGCGCGAAATGCTTGAACCGACACTGTTAACAATACCAACAGTCAGAGCTCCACGCTCAATACAGTACTGAAGGGCAAGCATAGTATCGGCAGTCTCACCAGATTGTGAGACAAATACACAGGTATCATCACGGAAAACAGGAGACTTTCGATCTAAAAAGTCAGAGGCAAGTTCAACAGCAATGGGAATCTCGGTGAGCTCTTCAAAAATAGCACGAGTAGCCATGCAGGAATGGTATGATGTACCACATGCTATCATGATAATACGTCTGCACCGTCTAATAATATTCAAATACGCTGAAAGTCCACCCAATGTAACAGTCTTCTTCTCGAAATCAATACGACCTCGCATCGTATTGACGACAGAGTCTGGTTGTTCAAAAATTTCCTTTTGCATGAAGTGGTCGAAGTTACCCTTCATAATTTCATTGAGCTCCATCTCAAGAGTTTGAATGTTGCGAATAGTAGGCTGACCTTCTTCGCGACGAACGCGATGAATGTGGAGCTCACCATCGTAAATGTGTGCAATATCGTCGTCCTCTAAGTAGAGAACCTTCTTTGTATGTTCAACGACCGCTGATGGGTCAGATGCAAGGAAGAATTCTGCCTGCATTGGAATGCCATCATCTGAGACAAATGCGCGCGACTGGGATCTGCGAAGATCAGACGCACCCATTCCGGGAATAGCGAGAAGGTTAGGAGTGGGAGCAGAAACATCGCCAGCGTCAACAGAAATTTCGGTGAAATCCGGAAACTCAACATCCACAAAATCAACTTTGAGCTTTTTATCAGTCTTAACGCCGATTAAGAGAGGAGAACCTTTACGAGTTCCAATGACCTCATTAGGATAGTGTACAGATTTAAGAAGAAGACCGTAGGCACCCTGAAGCTCCACAAGAATAAGTTTTGCAAGCTCAGTGAAATCTAAGTCACGGTGCTTGTTCATATCATAAACGTATTTGCAGAGCTTTGCGATACACTCTGTGTCGGTCTCAGTCTCAAAGACGAAACCCTTTGAGGTAAGCAGAGCCTTCAGCTCTCTGTAATTCGTGATAATACCGTTGTGAACCACAACAAACTCATTCTTAGGGTCTGATCGATGGGGATGCGCATTAATTGGAGATGGCTGGCCATGTGTAGCCCAACGAGTGTGAGCAATACCGACATGAGACACAAAAGTTTTACTGGTGTCGATATCTGAAGATTCAACGAGCTTTCGAAGAGCAGCGACCTTGCCGACTTCCTTAAAGAGAAGGACTTCGTTGTACTTATCACCGTCGATGGCGATACCAGCTGAATCATAACCACGATACTCAAGGCGTTGCATACCTGTCGTTAAATTATTAGCTACATGATTCTTAAATACCTTGGTTAAAAGTAAGGAACGTACCGTTAAGCATTGTGGAAATAATCTCGCCTCGACTCTTCTCTACCAAATAATTGACGTATCCGAAGATTCCGCTACAAAAAATTATCAGATCAGTTGCTTCTCCGAAGGCAAATCAAGCGGTTTGGAAACGCATGAAGTAGACTAAGGAAGTACAGTACGCACCACATGATTGCAAACGTTCACGAAATAAACAGCAAAAACGAGCAAGAGAAATGTACGGGAAATGCGACGCAAAACGCGCGAAAAGAGAGGTTAAAAAGAGAGAATAAATGCAAATCCGATTTGACGGAGACAGCGACGTAGCAGAAACAGCCTCTTTATTTAACTAGAAAACATATCGTGCCGCACGGCCTCTGCGGCGCAGCGCGTGGCTGTGTAGTCCAAACAGGTAATACAGCAACAGCTATTTTTATCCGCGACAGCCCGGTGCCTGACTTGGAAACACCGTTCTAACGCGAAAGGGTGTTTCGTGTAACAGTCGCAAGCGCGTAATCGCGTACTCGCTTCCCGAACTTTTGTTCCGCGATCCTAAATTTACTTTTGTGCTCAAAGACGTGTTTCTGCGGCTTTTGTTTACGTGCTTCTCTGGTTTGTTTAATTTATGCCCGATCGGTCTCGGTGGAAACGGCTCCTACTGTATCAGTCTCTAGCCGCAGCAGTATTTTCATCTGTCGTCCCTGTCTGTAAAAACTGAACAGCTAATATAAAATGAAATTTTCTAATTGCTTTTATGCGTGCTAATACAGTGTTCATGACGGGCGCAGTGCTGTCAAACTAATGCATATTGGAGAAGCAAAAAGGGGGTGTTGCAGAAGGTCGGTGCCCTGGAGCACGTGATGGAAAACACCCTCAGCCAGAAACGCGAAGATATCACAGAAAATGCTTTTTTTTGGGCTCTGTAGGCAACACCGTTCTATCGCCATTCCAAAGTGGGTCTGATAAAATACAATAACTATTGGAAGTCAATTCAGTTTAGGTCAGCTTTTTAAAAATTTTCGGACAAGTACGCTCGCCGAACGGCTGCAACTTTAGCGTGGTTGTGCAAAGCCACTAAGCGACTCCTAGTCTGCTCAGCCGCACGCACCACTGGTCAACTTGGTTGTGCTCTCCAGCTTCTTACTCTGTACGTCATTTATAATCGTGGGTCCTTGCAGTTGGCTGTTGATAGAAATTTACTTTCCGTTTGGTTGGTAACTTTGTTATCTTTTTCAAAAAACCATGTGGTGCGTGTTATTTGTGTGAATTGGAATCATTGACTTTCCCATCAACTAACCTCCTTTCAGCGGAATTTTTGGTTATATCAACTATCTTGTAGACCGCAACCGCGAGGAGATCCTTGACACTCTGCTCACAGGACTTGCCCGTCTTGAGTACCGTGGTTATGACTCGGCCGGTCTCACAATCGATGGTGACAAAAAGAAAGAGAGCTATGTAGCCAGACAAGTGGGCAAAGTTGCCGAGCTACGTAATCTTGTGGACAATTCTGGTTACGACCTTACAAAAGTATTCAACAACCACATAGGTATTGCGCACAATCGTTGGGCCACTCATGGTCAACCAGCTGCACGCAATGCTCACCCGCAACGCTCAGATCCCTCATCGGAGTTCTTGGTGGTCCATAATGGAATTATCACAAATTACAGTGCTGTCAAGTCTATTTTGGAATCTAAGGGTCATGTCTTTGAAAGTGAAACCGATACCGAGTGTATCGCAAAATTATTAAAGTATGTGCATGACTCTAACCCAGAACTTGGTTTTAAAAGATTGACCGAACTTGTTCTTCGAGAGCTTGAGGGTGCCTATGCAGTCCTCGTCAAGTCATCTCACTATCCAGGGGAGTTGATTGCTGCAAGAAAGGGATCTCCACTTCTCATTGGAATCAAATCTGAGCGTAAGCTTCGAGTGGATTTTGTTGATGTTGAGTTTCCCGATTTTCCTGTTTCTGCGGAAACTGAGTCTGATGGGAACCCTATTTTGAATATTAATGCTGAGGAAGATGATATTCTACCTCAACCAACTTTAAGAAGAAGTGCTGTGCCTGCGTTCAATATGGAGAAATCATTTATAGAATCCTCATCAAGAGGTCTTCTACGTACAGCGACTACTATGCTTACTGATGGGCCGCTACTTGTGCCGGGAACTACTGATCTTAGATACTCGCAGTCGCGAGCATTTATGTCTGACGATGGTGTTCCTATTCCTGTTGAGTTTTTCCTCGCGTCTGATTTACTTGCAATTATTGAGAAAACGAAAAAAGTCATTTTCCTCGAAGATGATGATATTGCCCACATTTATGACGGTGGTGTGCATATTCATCGTCTGCGTCGCGAAGAGGGCGAGTCCAAGACTCGTACAATCCAGAACATCGAAATGGAGTTAGCCGAGTTCAAACGGGGTGGATATGATCATTTTATGCTAAAGGAGATTTATGAACAGCCCGAATCCATTGTAAACACGATGAGAGGACGAATCAATTTTGATAACAAAACGGTTAAGTTGGGTGGTTTGACCAACTATCTGACAACGATACGTCGCTCCCGAAGAATTGTGATGATTGCATGTGGAACTTCATACCATTCCTGTCTAGCTGCTCGTGATTTATTTGAAGAGCTGACTGATATTCCAATTTCTGTGGAGGTCGCTTCTTACTTCATTGACAGACAGCCGCCTCTTTTCCGCGATGATACATGTATCTTTGTCTCTCAGTCTGGCGAGACTGCGGATACTTTGGTCGCTCTCAAGTATTGCCTTGAGCGCGGTGCTATGTGCGTTGGAGTAGTCAATGTTGTCGGTTCCAGTCTCTCGCGACTCACAATGTGCGGTATCCATATCAATGCCGGTCCAGAAATTGGCGTTGCGTCTACAAAAGCGTTTACTTCTCAGTATGTTGCTCTTGTTATGATGGCTTTGCTGTTTTCAGAAGATAGACTATCGAAACTTGAGAGACGACAGGAGATTATTAAGGGTTTAGGAACCTTATCCGCTAAATTGTCAGAAGTTCTTGAGTTGAATTCCGTTATTGAGAAGGCCGCCGAAAATTTAAAAGAGAAATCGAAGATGCTTGTTCTGGGCTCAGGGTATCAGTATGCGACAGCTTTGGAAGGTGCACTCAAGATCAAGGAGATTTCTTACATTCTTGCTGAAGGTATTCTTATGGGTGAATTGAAGCATGGACCACTTGCCTTGGTTGAAAAAGAGCTGCCAATTATTATGATTGCGACCAAGGACAAGCTTTACGATCTTGTATCAAGTTCTATCTCTCAGGTTACATCCCGTCTTGGTGAACCAATCTTCATTACTTCGAAAAACAGCTCTAAAGTTGTTGGCGCGTCAAATGGAGTTAATGGTAAACCGGAATCCAAGCCAGAGATTGAATATATTAATTTTGAAGTCCCCGAGACAGTTGATTGTTTACAAACTGTCTTGAACATTTTGGTCTTACAAATGCTGGGTTACTGGCTTGCGGTCAAGAAAGGTTATGACCCTGATTTCCCCAGAAATCTTGCAAAAGCTGTAACCACTCGATAAGCGCCCATCGCTTTTTTCTTTGATTTTTTTTGCGGTTTGTGGGTTTATAAGATGGGAAGGGTCTTTTAAAAATCAGTCCTTTTTGTTGGATTTTTGGTTTGGGTTGGCTTAATGATTTTTTTGTCAGTTTTCTTGTATTGTATTTGCGTTCGCGGATCTTTCTCGATGCGGCTTGGCTTGGTAAAGGTAATTTTATTTGTATATTTTGTACTCTGTCCATTTTATAGAAACATGAGGCTTTGTGGATTAGGTATTGGAAATAAACGTGTAATCAAGTTTTTCAAGCTCTTCATATTTATTTCTATGAAAGTGAGACCGAATAGATTTTAAGAAGTTCTCATTCACTGGGCTAATAGAGTTCAATTTGATTGCAGTTTCTTGTATTTCTTCGAAGCTATTCCGTTTCGTGAAGTTTCTTATCAATTATATGTCAGATGTACTACTCTGCTTCTATACTATAGAAGTTATCGAGAAGCTCCCACGAGTTGCAACCACCTCTCGTGATCGGCCTCAACAGCCTCCAATTCACGTACGCGTATAGCAACGTAAGCAGCAATAACATGGGCACATTCGCCGATTGTCAAAAACAAATCATCATCTATTATATGAGACATTGATGATATTCTAGAACCAACCGGGCTGATTAATCTTGCGCTTCGGAAAAAATCTGGACATGTGCAAGTCCATGCAGGTAGCATTACTCTAGCATTTTCAACATTGACTATTTCCCGTGTTTTGTTTTTGTAATATGTAACGGAGTTGTTATCAATCAGGGCAAGCGCAGGTAGAAGGCATGAAGGATGCAGGAAATGAAGCGTTGCAAGAACGTCGGCGTTCACTGAAGAATCATCAATCTGATGTAAAAGAGAGCAGGTAAGTATTCTTTTAGCAGCAGTCAGGTCACCCATACAGCATTTAGATTGGCTAATGAAATGAGAAAGGTGAAGGGTGGCAGCCGAACAAACGTTCTACGTGATTTTAAGTTCAGGAGTACTTCTGCTGTACCTGCTGAGCCTTTGGTAAAGCCTTTTGCAATTCAGGCTTCCAACTTGTACTTCTTATTGAACCTGAGCTTTTAGCTATTTATGCCAGTACTTACGGAGTCTGCAGATCTATAAAAATTTATCTTTTATCTGGTTCAGTTTCTGTAACTGTAGGAATATACGCAATAATTAACAACCAGAAAACGTAGCACCGAATCTCGGTAGTTTTCCGACAGCTATGATTTTAACGTAGATGGTCAAGTGTTAGGTAGTAGTTATTAAATGAAGGGAAAAATTTCAAAATTTGATAACCAGCTTTTGAGAAAAAATTATTGTTAATTTCTGATGAAGTAGTGGGTCTTTATCTATCAAGTAGCAGTTTGGTTCGATGTCGCCGGATGAGTCGCAATGATAGAATGAACTACTATGCGTGTCAAACACTGCTTTAGCGGTACAAAATTAGTCTATGAAAAAAAGCCTCGTATTTTTTTAAAAAAAAAGTCAAATTTTATGTTTGCTTGCTCTGGCGTCGAGTAGGGGAAACTAGTTGTAAACGAAGCTATAGAAGTAAAGTCATGGTTTATCGTGTATCAAACTAGGTTAAAAGTAAAGCTGGAAAAAACGTGGTAAATCTATCTAGAGATGAACTTATGACAGCCCTGATAAATACAGCGACAAAGCCACTATAATAGATACGATACAATTCTTTTTAAAATCATCTATTTTTGTTTTTATTTTGCAGAGTTCTTCTAAACTTATAGCCGCTCAGTAGATTAAATCAGTGAAGTCCTAAGATTGACGGGTGATTAGTATGTACAAATTTTTATTTACCGAGACAAGGAAAAATGTAGCTACTAACTTGATTCTTTTACAATCCAGAACGAATAGAAACTGTCACATTTTGTGAAATATATTATCATTTCGAGTCATTGCCTGTCAACGGTGGTGAAATTGACTGTGAAGACAACAGCAAGAGATTCAGGTTTTTCAGATCCAATGCCCTCTCTTCACAAAACAACATCATAACAACACAGATAAGTCAATATAAAACAATCAAAGCTTCCAAAGACAGAGATTACTAAGGCAGTGAACGATATATATTTACGCATCAAATCCCAAGAACTTCTTAAATGACGTAATTCTGCAAGTTTAAAGTTTCAGATTTTTTATTTGACTTACAAATCTCTGATACCAAAATCAAAACTAGCACCTACTCTTTCTTACAAAAATCTGCAAACATGAGTAGTAACGATTCTAAAGCTCCTAATGAAGGTGTAGAAGGCGACGAGGAGGAGGCCTATTTAGATCCTTCGTCCGCTCTTGACGTTGTCGACGACGGAGAATTTAATGAAGATGACGATGCCCCAATGTCGGATGCAGATGAAGAAGTTGAAGAAGCAGAGGACGACGGTCCTGGCGAGGATATCGTTGAAGAGATTGATATGTCAAACAACTCTACAACATACTTTGATAACCATAAGGACTCAATATTTTTAATCGGTGTTCATCCAACTCTACCTCTTGTAGTGACCGGTGGTGGTGATGATTTAGGATACATTTGGACATCTCATTTAGTCCCACCAAAACTTGTCACAACATTAACGGGACACACTGATTCGCTTGTTTGTGGAGGATTTTCACCCAATGGAGAATGGCTTATTACTGGAGGAATGGACGGCAAGGTTCGAATTTGGCGAGCACGAGCTCGAGGTCAAAAATGGGAATTCTGGGATTCTGTTGAAGAAGTCGAAGAAGTTACATGGATAACTTTTCATCCCACCCAACAATTATTTGCATTTGGTGCGAATGACGGCTCGGCCTGGGTCTACAGCTTGACACCCAAACTCGAGCCATTGTGCACTTTATACGGACACAGTGGTGTTTGTACAGCTGGTGTTTTTGTGCCACCAGCGCAAGCAGCTGCAGAAGGCGACGAGGAAGAAATCAACCTTGTTACTGTTTCTGATGATGGCACGCTCATATCATGGAGTGTTCCTTCTTCTGTTCAAAACTACAAGATATTGCCCGTTCAGTTCCACTATGAAGCTCCCTGGATCAGCGTCAGTTTACATCCTTCAGGGACCTCACTAGCTGTTGGATCTGCCGACGGTAAAGTTGCTATTGTCGGTACTAAGACAGGCACCGTTATTGCGACGGTAGATGTTTTGGGAGCAACTGGAAAAACTGATATGCCCGAGTCCGAGCAATCAGTCGAAGGCATTGCATGGTGTGAGTCTTTAGGAATTTTAGCTGTGGGCTTAGTTGCAGGAGTTATCTGTTTGTTCGACACAGGATCATGGAGAGTACGAAGAACGCTTGAAGTGGGCGAAGCAGTCACTAGAATTGAGTTTGTTCCCAACAGTACAATTCTTGTCAGTTCTTCAATGGACGGATATCTTAGACGATGGGATGTTCGTACCGGTGAAGAGTTATGGAGAGGTACTGGTCACTCAAGTGGAATCTTGGGCTTTGCCATGGCTGAGGGTGGAAACACTTTGATCACTGCTTCAGATGAAGGTGTGGCTCTTGTTTACAGATAGTTGTGCTAAACAATCATGGAAAAGCTCGATAATAAGTATCATTAGAATGTACAATACGTTTGGATAGTGGTTTATGACATTATATAGTAATTTAGAAAGCAGTTTGATATAATAATAGCTGTTGCAGACTCATTGAAGAGTTCAGTCACGTGATTTTATGAATAACCAATCAGCTTGATTTGAATCCAACCGAGCACAAATTAAAGTTTCAATCGTTTTGGGTGCGGGAGGATTGAATTAGCGGAAAGCAAATAGTTTTCAGAAGTGAAGCCAGACAATAATAACGGTATAGATCAGTATTTATCAGATAAATACTGTCAACTGTGTTACACTTTTCCAAGTTATTTATAAATTACATATCACACAATGCGATCAAGTTTGGCCTTACGGAACATTAAAGATCCCTGGGAGCGTCGGTACGTACCTCAGTTCCTATTTGTTTGTTCTATCTTGCTAATCATCATTGTTATTCATAATAGGGAAGCTTGGAGATACACTGGACAATTTTCGAGATACAACAGATTAAAAGGAATGTTCCCTGGATTTGGTCTTGGAGCCGGATTATTTGTCGTTTATTGTGCCTACGAACATTTTGTTGGATTTGGCGACAGCCATCATTAAATCATACTCCGGGGGTTCTAATGGAATTTTAAACAGTCAATCCTCGACGAAAGCAGACTGTTTGTTGATCACATTTTCTTTGGCGGCGTTGTATTGTTTTCCAAAGTGGGATATGTACATTTGATAAAGAGTGCCAGATTCAAATATAAAGCATGGTTTGGAGAGTACGTGCTATCGCATAGAAATTAGTAGCTCACAGGTGTTTTGCTATTAATAAAATTTTATAATGGGTTTTGCCATTGTTCAATCATGGACGTCAATCACATGCGACAACGTAGAATCAAGAACAAAACATAGTGCGTTGACTAGTTTTCCCATCGCGAAAGAAGTTTATTGATTAAAGCATTAATTTCCAGAACATAATTTTCAGCTTCACAATATAACGCCCGAACAGAAACGCTAACAAACTCCCTACTTTAAAACTCAAATCATAATTGATGCTCAACGGTTGTATCATTTTCAGCTTGTCCCACTCTTCTAATATTCCTAGAATCACTTGAATTAAATCTCGACAAATTCTTCCGATCTTTCTTATGCCAATTGAGCATACGTTCGCGAACATAGGAATTTACAATGAGCCCCATACCGGCACCTGGGATGTAAGATAAAGAAGTCGAACTAGGACTTGATGCCATTCGAGGCAAATGCGGTCGTACTTGCTTTGCTATCAAAGGAGTATTTTCATTTGTGGTATCAACAGCGGAAGTAGTTCTCAAAGCAATAGGAGGACCCACAAGTTTCTGTCTCGCTCTACTACTAGGAGATGCAGCTCTGTCGTTCTCGGGTCTGCTAGTTGATCTTTGATCAGCTAACATTTCAGGATCATCGATCTCGTGAGCATCTTCAGCAATGTCATCGTACAGACTAGATGTCGTCAGAGATGCTTCACTTCTATTCATGTTGGCCGATGCAACAGTAGAGAATAGCTCTTCTTGCTGCGATAACTCATTATCTTCACGAGATTTCCCGGCCGAGGTTGCTTGAACATGTGGTCGATTTGACGTAATTAACCATACACCAGCAAATGTCAATGCACATCCAATAAAAAAGGTCAATATCTGAGAATTACTAGCGCCACTGAAATCTTGATATAAGACAGCCGAACCTATAATCACACTCAACGTAAAGAACACGAAATGCGTAGGTATAACTTGAGTAGAATCAAAATGCTGTAATGCACGGTTAAGATATTTGACTTGCATAATTGCAGTAATCAGAAGAACTGTAATCAATACATAGGTGATCGGAAATGTGAACACTCGATACAGAGTGTATGTAAGCAAACTTGAGATTGCTTTTGTGCTTAAAGCGGTATATCCACCAAATAACGCGACCAGCGCTATATCAATCACGATCCACCTCTCACCGTATCTACCACTCAAGAAAGACAGCAGCACAATCAATGACATTGTTAGAGCAACATATATCTTGAAGGATAGTTGTGATACTGCCTCTATGATTCTATGGACATCAAGATATTCTTCCTCGGGATTAGACGATAGTACAACGGTCACAGCTCCTAAAATTGCAATTGTAACTCCCAAGAAATCACGTATTCGAAACCTCTCATGGAAAAATAAGGGAGCAACAATACAGTTCGAGATCAAAGCAACAACCCCTAGTGGTGACACTACTGATGCAGAAGCAAATCCGTAGGCTAAGAAATTTCCAGATTCACCAACTCTAAGCCCATAATTCAGTCAGTGAATGCGAAAACAAATCACTATAAAATTAAACGTACGCCATGAGTCCAATCCCCAGCCACCAGTAACAACTTTTCATGTACTGCGGTAGTTTATCCGAGTAGCCATTTATACTCAGAGTTGAGTTTGCCATAGATACAGCTCTTGCAATACTCCTTTTCCCACCTTCTAAGCCTTGCTGGATAATGTCTACTTTACTGGCATCTAGAGATTGTAAATTACCTTCTCTCCGTATTGTTTCATCATCAGATTTCACCGGTGTTGCATCTAGTTTTGATGATGACGAAGCCAAAGCAACTGTTCCATACTGAGATGGACAACTACCCTCAAGTCTATTTCTAGTTTGCACCTCTATCGAACTCATCGAAGAACTTGACGATCTTTTCATATGTACACCACTATACCCTGCTTCATCGGTATTCTCATCTCCATTCATACTTTGCTCTTCAGATGCATTTTCTATGCACAAATGATCATCATATGTCTGATTTCTCTCGGATTCCCTCCTAATCCTCAGATGTGCATATCTTTGTAAGTTAAGGGCGATACTGATAATAATATTCCCACTAATTGCTGTAAATATACCTATTAATGATGATGAATGTTGTATGGGTGAATCATTGTTGTCCATGACTATTGAACTAGTTCCACCAAACAAAAAAGATCAATATTTAAATAAATCTTCACTAAAATATCTGTTCAAGAAACCACTCAATATAAGTACGCAGGAATGGCGATGGTCATCTGGGGATAAGGCTTTCAACATCAAAGCGCCGCACACCCTCGCTTACATTAAACTCGAGACTAACTTCAGAGATTCAAGAAATGACCATTGCAATCAACTTTCTCAAACTACACCCAGAGTTTTCTATGCTACGACAGAAAGAACCACTACTACATGGGACCCATTGTAAACTACATGAAAAACAAAACATAAGATCAATTTTTTTAATTCAAAATAACGACAATATTAACTTCTCTACCATCTTAGCAATACATCAGACTTTTCTATTATCCACTCACGTCTTAGTCGTAAGTAAAAAAGAGGAAACCTAAAGATTGTCGTTCAAGATATTCGCCTCCAAATGCTTAAGGTTGTCTAAGGAACAAAGAAGCAAACATAACATTTATACAGTTATGAAGCTTTTACGCGGCCTCAGCGGCAAGCTTCTCACCCTTGGCAATGACATCCTCGATACCACCAACCATGTAGAAAGCAGCCTCGGGAAGATGGTCGTGCTTGCCCTCAAGAACCTCTTTGAAAGCCTTGACAGTGTCCTTAAGGGGAACAAGAGCACCCTCGATACCAGTGAAAACGTGGGCGACAGTAAAAGGCTGCGACAAGAAACGCTGGATCTTACGGGCACGCTCGACAATGAGCTTGTCAGCCTCAGACAACTCATCCATACCAAGAATGGCAATGATATCCTGGAGAGACTTGTAGGCCTGGAGGGTCTGCTGGACCTGAGTAGCAACGTTGTAGTGCTCCTCACCAACAACAGAAGCGTCAAGAAGACGAGACTTGGAGTCAAGAGGATCGACAGCAGGGTAGATACCAAGCTCAGAGATACCACGGGACAAGACAGTGGTAGCGTCCAAATGGGCGAAGGTGGTGGCAGGGGCAGGATCAGTCAAATCGTCAGCGGGCACGTAAACGGCCTGGACAGATGTGACGGAACCCTTACGGGTGGTGGTAATACGCTCCTGAAGAAGACCCATATCGGTGGCCAAAGTAGGCTGGTAACCGACAGCAGAGGGAATACGTCCAAGAAGAGCGGACACCTCGGAACCGGCCTGGGTGAAACGGAAAATGTTGTCAATGAAGAGCAACACATCCTGTCCCTCCTCGTCACGGAAGTACTCAGCGACGGTAAGACCAGTAAGGGCAACACGAGCACGAGCTCCAGGGGGCTCGTTCATCTGTCCGAAGACGAGAGCGACCTTGGACTCACCCTCAAGGTTGATGACACCGGTCTCAATCATTTCACGGTACAAATCGTTACCCTCACGAGTTCGCTCACCGACACCGGTGAAAACGGAGAAACCACCATGGGCCTTGGCGATATTGTTGATAAGCTCTTGAATAAAGACAGTCTTACCGACACCGGCACCACCGAAGAGACCAATCTTACCACCACGGGCGTAAGGGGCAAGAAGATCGACGACCTTGATACCAGTCTCGAGAACCTCAGCCTCGGTAGACTGGTCAATGAACTCTGGGGGATCGGCGTGAATGGGGAGGTACTTGGTAGCCTTGATAGGTCCACGCTCGTCAATGGGCTCACCAATGACCTAACACAAAATATTAGTATGAAGACTTAAACAAAAAATAAAGAGGCTTACGTTAATGATACGACCAAGGGTACCACGACCGACAGGAATGGTGATGGGGGCACCAGTGTCAACGACACCCTGTCCACGAACAAGACCCTCAGTACCGTCCATAGCAATAGTACGGACAGTGTTCTCTCCGAGATGCTGGGCGACCTCAAGAATGAGACGGTCGCCAG
>JAJLWK010000045.1:0-38479 GCA_030570675.1 Myxozyma neglecta | reverse complement strand
AATATCGGCGTAATGGCAGTAGAAATAACAAGGAAAAAAAATATATTACAACTAGACGATTAAACAAATAATCAATAAACATAACAAAAACGAAACTATACCAAAAACAAAATAACTGTAAAGTTGTTGAAGAGAAACAAGGACGAACGAGAAAGACAAACTAGATAGCACAAAACAGCATACAAATTTGCAATGTAAGCCACATCTAACTGTTAGTCCACATTGCAAGAATTAAATAAGCGAAAGCTCTCTATAACAAGCACTACTAGTCAAAGGTAAACAAACAAAACACGACTATAACCCCTGGAAGCATATGGATACATAAATATAGCACAATCAGACGGCACATACGGGAAAACAAAAATAGAAAGCACAGATAGAAGACCTTTAATAAGTACAGCTTTTTTTCTCTCTAATAAATTCCCAGTCAGCAATGCTCTACTGTATCACGTTGGACGGGGGATAGCGTCACACAACTCGTAGACTCAAACTTTTATGCAAAAGAGCAATTAAACCAGAAAGAAAGGCGAATGAAAACCATCAGCATGTCCACACAACCTGAAGTAATAGTAACAAGATCATGCAAACTCTATAAGATGAAAGAATGATGAACAGTTTACAACAAGTGATATACTAGGAGAAATTGAAGGCACCGGCACACGACACCCTAGATGGATATGCAACAATTATAACAAACGTCTGATTCCGTCTTCGCGGAAAGAGGTGACATTGTCGATGTCAGCCCACCATTCAAAAAGATAAGTTTCGCAGATTAGTTTGAACCAGGGAGTAAATGTTAAGCTCTCATCTTTGAACATAGCTTTCAGCTCAGAGGCGGTAACATATTTTGTGTCCTTCACCTCATTAGGGTTAGCAGTCACAGATGGCGAACCTTTGATAAATAGAATATAATCGACTGATAGACAAAATTAGTGCATCTTCAAATAAATGCTTTCATTGTATTTAGACTCACTCTCATGCTCTCCCCAAATTCCGTCACTAGGCGCTTTATAGTGAATACGAGTCAAGAAATGGAAGCTGTCGATGGGCACATCCTTTCCAGGAATTCCCAATTCCTGATCCAACTTCCGCTGGGCGGCGCGCTTCACTCCAATAACGGAGCTGGGCAAGTCGTGGCCAATTTCTCCAGGAACAGAGAGTGGGTGCGAGCAGCAGGTGTTTGTCCACATGCCTGTTAGATACCGACATTAGCAAGCAAGTTAACTGTTAAACAGTCATATCAGATAACGTTCGTACCAGGGAAAGTGATTTTTTCATCAGCTCGCTGTTGCAGCAAAAGCTTATTGTCTTCGTTGAAGAGAAATACAGAAAACGCGCGGTGCAACAAACCACCGTCGATGTTTGTCATAAGATGGCCTAATCAAAACAAACAAACCGTCAGCAATTGAAGTTCTTCGTGAATTGCCACGCAATCGATAAGCGGGAGCACGAGGACAGCGATAAGATGGGACAAAATACAGCTCGACCGCCAAAGACTATCTACGCAGGGCTTCAAATGTTGCAGAAACAAAGAACTTACAAGTCTTTTTGCTCGCACTTCCCAATGGCACGTCGTTCCAGTCTAGAACAATGCAAACTTCCTCCATCAGTCGCACCTGCTCCTCGTCGTATCCCTCGAGCTCTGGCCCGCTTTGGTTGTCGGGCTTCTCTACGTCGTTTGCCGCAACGTCGGGGAACACGCGAAGAATACGCTCGCGCGTAAGCATACTCTCAGTAATAGTAGCAGTCGTCATTTGATAAAAATACAGCACAGAAGAAGCACGCGGGGAAGAAAGCGCAGAGAACGGCGACCGGAGCTCAAACTGCTACCTAAGATTGAGCAACGGCTACTCGCAGCGAAGTCGTACTGGGTCACATTGTGATTCGTGAGCACTGCTAGCCGACATGCTCGGCTGTGCGGTCGCTACCTGCGCCGCACGACATGTGTCGCGGTTGTGAGCCATACTTATGAACCTGCTGATTCTCCAGAGTCGTTGCTGAGCCCATTGTCCAAGTTCTCTTTTCTTCGGTGCGTTGAAGACGGACCTTTTGGTCTTGTCGGACGCAAAAACTGCGATTTTCCCAAGTGCGATGACGTTGATTCCCACGCATGCTGCGGATGTGCTGCGCGCATCCACCTTCCACCGCTCCCGCCACCGCACTCCTTCTCCCGATTCCTCCCTCAATGACTCTCCTTCTTCTCCACAGAGAATACGCGGAACTCCTTCGTCATTCAATAACATGTCTCCGAAAAGCGGTTCTATGCCCTTTCGTGCTCATGAAAGACAGTCCTCGGGCTTGAGTAAAGTCGAGAGTGGACAGCCGCTATCTCCCAACGCTGAGTCAGTAGCACAGACCGGAGAAACAGACAGCGCGGGACAAGTAATTCTAGTACCTTGTATACCAGGATTGCGCTATATACAGGAGAGAGATCGTACTTGTATCAATCCAGGTAGGTTCCAAATCACTGGCTATGAGTTGTATGTAGTTGAACAGTGGGCAACGAGGCGCTCGAGCAATGCCTGTATAGTGTGCTATACGGGCAATCCGAAACATGTCGTTACTGCCGCCTCAATAACTGTCCCTGCGAATGAAAAACTATGGTCTGGTCATTTACGTTCTTACATGAACGAGCTCTCAAAATTTAATGCTCGTAAGAACCCCATTGACGAAATAAATGCATATATTTACATCACCAATCTATCTTCATTCCCTTCTGCATTGACTCTGATTTATATACCCGACGGAGATCTGACATCTCAGCTTAAGAATTTTATTTTGAATGAAGATCTTCGCCGAATTGGCTGTGGTGCTCGCTCAGGTATCACGCTTAACAAACCAGCAGACGCAAGCCGAGATAAATTCTATCAGCTATACAAACTGAGTGACCGAGTACCATTCGAAGATGCCGTGATAGATGTTGTGCGACTTATTCAAATTTCTTTGTGCTACTTCAACCTTTTCAGACGTAACGATGTCGATGGTTTACTTTGCGATCTTACCGAAAAAGCCATCAACACTTGGTGGCATGATATCGGCGTTTCACATTACGGAAGTCAATCTGAACGAAATTTGGGGCCTACAACTATAGCTGCAATTCTTGGTATGGTCATTGGATGTCGACATCGTCTTAATGCAGCCGGAGCACCAGTTTCCAAAGATCCGTTTGAGATTGAGAGTTTCGTTCAAGGTATAGGAACATTTCAAAAACAAAATAAACTGAAAGTAAACTACGAGCTTGATGGGCATACTCGTGAGAGCTTGTTTAAGATACCCGGAAAGATTTCAGCATCCGAAAGATTTGCTCTTACCAAAGTTGTTAAAAAAACAGTTCAAGATCTATCTGGAATAAACTCTCACAACGCATCAGATGTGGAGACTGTCGAATATGACAAGTTTTTACAAAACCTTTACGGAAGAACTCTTCTTTTTCTTTTCTTGGGAAAAGGAAACTTTAAAGAATATGAACGCGTGATGAAAACCTTGTCGAAAGAAGCATTGTCATGGAAACGGTATGCCACAGCGCCGATTCGTAATGTTACACCTTCTTCGCCGCATATTGGTGGCCTACTGTCGAGTAACGCGCATAACATTAAGTCAACAACGTCAGGAAAACAGCTTGATAGTTCAACACCATCTGCCGAAAATGGAGGACTTTCGAATGACGCTGTCCGAATAACCGAGCCTTTAACTTTCAGACAGCGATTACTTTCATCCCATGATTTGGAAACAATGACAGGAAGTATCAGTGGCTCAGAATACGAAGAAGATCGATATGAAAGTCACGATGAAGATGTTCAACGAGCCAAACGTTTAAGCGGTGCCGTTTTCGACCACGTTCCAGAATTTGTACGAAATCAACGCAAAGAGAGGAAGCAAGTTGTGTTGAATGGTTCTGACAGTATTGATATCAGTCCAAACACACCTGAATCAGCTTCTGACGTATCGCGACTTAAAGGTGCGATGCATCGCAGAAAGCTAAAAACCGATGAAGCCTTCCGAAAAGCCGGTGACTATTTACGATCTAGAAGAGGTCGAGTTGAAAATGATGGTTTACATGCTTATCATGTGGCAAGCAGTGAAAAGGGTAAGAAAGATTCTGCAAAGTCTAATGGGGATCATAACAACGCAAGTTTTTCTGCTGGTGGATCTACTGCTCCTTCAACTGTTGGTTCAGTAAAAGGAGCTGGTGAAGATGAGAAACTTTATGAAAACAAAGACTCTGGACCTTCTGATGAAGCTGAGAATACAAAAAATGAACAAAGAAATAATTCGAAATCCCTGAGTAAAGATGATGATAATGAAGATGATAATGCTTCTGACAGTGACGACAATGATGACTCTAGTAAAGCATCACTGGATGAACATATGCAACTTGAAAATCTCAGATATGAAGCTATTAAAAACGAACTTAGACTTTATCTACGGTATCGAAACAACACAGGGATAGCTCTTGGTCCTCGACGGGCATACTCTGCCAATGATATTAGTTCCTTAAGAAAAGAATTAGATCCGGAAAATGCAATTGGAAATGACGTGCCTGGAGAATCAACCGAAGCCGTAATCCATTCAGCCAAAAATACGGACAAGGCTGAGCTACCTTTGGAGAGTTTTAAGTCAAGTGATTCTCAATTATCTCCGCGAGAGCAGCTATCATATCAGCGAACAAGTGTTTCTCTCATTGAGCCTGTCTCCGGTTTAGAGTCTGCTTCAAACGACTACTACACCTCTGAGTTTGTCTTACGACTGATTAATCGTGTGGGCCATGCTAGGAACTGGTGTTTTGAACGAATGGCTAAAGCAAAGGTAATCAATTTAGGGCTGAATAATTGAAAATTTACTGACTGTGTGATAGACAATTGAACTAGAACTTAACTCACAGAAAACCGAAATGGTTGAGCTTTCCGCTAGAACAGATCAGGAAATGGAATATATTGACACAGAATACAATAACACAGTACACCGAGAGCAATTATTAGCGAACGATATCAAAGATTTGGATGTTAACGCTGCAAAACTTCAGTATGAGTTGAGAACTCTCAATCAGAAATTAACAGAACTGGAAGAATCAATTGACACGTTTGGACAAAGGGTTGAGGCAATGGAGATGCGGCTTTCTAAAACAGTCGGGAAGGATCGCGATAAAAGTGGCACCAAATCTTCAAATCTGTCTAAAGCTACTAATGAAACTCCAGTTGCTGTGAAAAGTTAAGGAATGAAGCACATATAATAATATCTTGTTCATGTTCAGTAGAATATCAGCTTAAAAATAAACTTGTTGAGTCTGGCTGGAATCTAAGTAAACCTTAATTGATGCCCCCGCATTAAAACGTACCCCACAAAACTAAGTTCGTTTGACCCCACTAAGATGTTCGCGTATTTAAATAGATGACACCGATATATCCACCCAGGCTTGGGCTTTAAAGTCAGAGTAAAATAGTTCCTATTGTAAAATTTAGTATGACAATCGCTGGATCTCCGATAACTTTAGAACATCCTCAATTAGGGGCTTTGAGAGGACTCCAGGTCTCAGAGAACGTACAGAAGTTTCTTGGTATTAAATACGCTTCTATCCCTCAGCGATTCGCAGATCCTGAAATTTACGAGGTACATGATGCTGACTGCACTGCTTATGGGTATCAACGACTTATCGTTTTATTTTCTAATTTTGCAGTTTGCTAAATTCAAGATAGTCCACCAGCTCCGCAACCTCCAGGTGGATGCGAAGCAGAATTACAATACATTGGACAATCAATGAATTTACCCGCTATTGAAAGTAGTTTTTCAGAATTCGAATGTCTCAATTTGAATATTGTGAAACCTAGTCAAACTTATGATCGGCCACTTCCTGTTTTTGTGTGGACTCACGGGGGCGCCATTATTGTGGGAGCAAATTGCTGGCCGCAGTTTGATTTAGCTCGATTTGTTGAGGTTTCAGCTGAGATAGGAAAGCCAGTGATTGGTGTTGCATTAAAGTATGTTTTATGTTTTAACTTGAATCTACTTTGCTAACTCTTTTCTGCAGTTACCGACTGGGGCCTTTAGGAGCACTAACATCGACAACAATGAGAAAGTTGGGATGTACCGGTAACTGTTCATTCAAAGATGTCGTGACTGGGTATCGTTGGGTACATAAATATATTGCGGGATTTGGTGGTGACCCCTGTAATATCACTGGAATGGGGGAAAGCGCCGGATCGATTTTAACATCATATATGCTACAGCTCAAAACTCCAATGTTCCGGCGATTATTGGCATTTTCTGGTCAACCGCCGTTAATACCGGCAACTCCAATAGCTGATTTTGACGCAAAATTTAGCTCTGTCCTTGACGCATTTAGCATCTCGTCAAGCACCAGTCCTGAAGGCGTTTTAGAAGCGTTACGAGCGGTGCCGACTGATGAGTTCAATTTAAAGCTACTAGAAATTGTTCCATATTCGTTTGTAGAAGATGATTTGCTTCGAGCCAACACTTTGAAAGACATTGGGGATTTAAAATTAGATGTGCTTCCAGGTCGAGAATGGTGTGAAGAGGTTTTATATGGAGATTGCGCTCATGACGTATGTAATTATCAGACCGTTAAGTTTGGAACAAATGTTAATAAGTATCTAGGGTACCATTTATTCTCGAGCGCTTGCACCCAAAAAGAAAGGCGTTAGTAAAGCGTTCAGCAGTTTTATGAGAGCAAAATTGAACAATAATCCAAAAGGCTTATCAATAATGCTTGCGGCTTATGGTCTCGACGACCAACAAGTTGACGACTCAACAGCATTTTCTAAAATTGAAGATTTGACTAATGACGTACTATTCTATGCGCCGAATATTGTATCGGCAGAAGGATGGAAAGATGCAAGTCATGTTCATTTACTACATAACAATGTTACAAACATTTGGGAAGGAGGATATGTAACAAATGGAACTCCTCATACGTTTGAAATGGCGCTGCTTTTCCAAAATTTTAAGGAAAAATTAGATCAGAAGATAGTGAAGGTCTCACATGAGTTTGCTCGTGATGTTATACATTTCATCAACGGAGAGTCGAAATATCCACAGTACAAGCAAGGAACTAAAAGGAATATAATTGTATTGGATGATAATGGGACACACATTGTCTGTTCTAATGAAGAAACCGGCCGACGTGCGAAAATATTGGAGGTGTCGGATCAGATTCGCTGGGAGCGATTGAGCGCATTGCTGAAGGAGTTTATTTTTCAATGAATGTCTTCAGCTGGGTATTTGCCTTGTTTTATTACGATACAAAAGCTTGTAGTGAGAGCTAATATCTCTTGTCGTAAACCGGGCTTCATTGATGATGGAGTTTGGCGTAGAAATTGAAACAAAGGCAGGGGCATAAAGAAGCACTGAGCGCGAATCAAAAGTTTCAGCTTTTACAGTATTCAATTCAATAGTACAAACTGAGTTAATTTTGTTAGCGACTGCTATTTTTAACAATGGAGTCGGCACTTCCCGAATGCCTGAGTGCATACAAATTATGAAGTAGAGTTTAGCTGCGGCACGAGGCAGGCAGACAGGGCTGTGCTCGGCTGTGCAAACTGCGCTCGGTTGCTCTCGGTTATTGAATGACGTCTGAAGGTTCAACGGCTCCTGCATCTAAGGGTCCAAGTCTAGTTCAGAGTAAGATTTATTATTGGAACAGCTTCTAGCAATCCCTGAAGAAGATGAGACAATTTACTGAGCACAATTTGTCAGAAGCAGGCAGTTATAAAGTTTCTAGATTAAAAGTCTATTGCAGGTTTGACTTGTTATTGAACAAAAATAAAAAATAATATTGTGCCTCGACTTGTCAATTTGATATATGCTTGCTTTTATGAACTCGCAATGCAATTCAGCAGACAAAAGAAAACAAAGTGACGCCTGAACGCTTTTATAAAATGATTTTATACCATTGAAAACACGTTCTTTGACAAAGTTGAGACTTCTCTTTTATCACTTATTGGGAGATATGCAAGGGTCCATAATTTGTGTCGTTCATGAGAATCGCGTGGTATGTATCTGAAAGAAGGTGACAGAATTTTACATCTTCATAAAAGGGACCGACAAACTGCAAACCACGGATCATAATATATTTTAAATTGTATAAAAGTCGGAAGAAGCAATTTGACGCAAGTTTTCGAGTGCAGCTTTGCAGCTATGATTTCCGAAGAGGTTACTTTGGGAATCTATTTTTATCTCGCTTCAGTCGTTAGAGTTCGAGATTTTCGAGAAGGTCAGTGAGTATTCTTTCCACGGGGACAGAGTTTAGCAGGCGCAAATAATCTTGTTATTGTTATTCCACAACAGCATTGTTTCTTCCTTTCATGTCATTCAAGTAATTGTAGTTAGATCATTTACAGCAATACTATCTGTGATTTGTCTCTTTATACTCTTACCGCTTAATGAACTTCTTGTAGCCACCGTTGTGGGGCTTGTAGGTCGCCATCATATTGAGGCGCGGCTGGAGGCTGAGCGATGTCGCTTCAGTCACGAGAACTTCGGCCCTGGTGTCGGCTGCACATCGCGCGTCGATGCGTCGTAATCAAGTTTATCTTCGCCACGGCGTTGATACATAAGCGGAACTATGGCCGAGTCTTGAAATGCCAAAAAAGTCAGTCTTCCATACCTCGACTCCCCTCTGTACTCCAACCGGCAACTGCCTGTAGATTGTTAATTACATGGCGTACGGGCGCACACTAATCAGAAAGTTGAGAGCTGGTAATCAACTAAGTGCTGAAGAGCTAGTTGTTGTTGCTCTTTATCGTGCTAAAGAACGCGAGCGTATGCGGCGTCGTCGCGCAAGTCAGCCAGATTCTGGTGTGCACTCCGAGCTCGACCTTTCAACATCCGATACAGACTCACCTGATTCTCTTTCACCTGCCTTATCTCCTGCTGTGCAGGACCTATCTTCAAATCAAACACAGGCTTCTCCTGAAATCGACTATGAGGATGATTTTGTATCGCAAAACGGAGATTTAGAGCACGTTGCAAACTTGAATGCTCACAATGATGTTCAACGTGCCACCACCACCAGCCCTGTAATGACTTATCAAGATATGACTGTGCCAGAGTCGTATTACAGTGCTGTATCGTCTCCAATACCGTTGGCCGACGAAGTCGACTTTGTTTTCCCAAGCAGCTTATATTACGAAGAGTCGTCTTTATCCCAGCCTGTTGGTGACAGCGGTCCTCTGTTGAACTCTTACCTGCCGTTGGTGCCAGACCTCAATACTTTATCACAAGTCGATCATCAGCTTTTTCAAAGTACCGGTTTATCTATAGTCATAAACGATCAAGAGCGACTTGGACCTGACTCGTATTTTGTATCCACCGATTTTACAAGAAGTGACTTTGCCACAATTTCAGAAGATGCATCCACTATTCATCAGAGCATTTCCCCGTCCTTGACTTCAGCATCTCATATTTCGCCAAACGAATACTCTCGTCCTGAAGAAACCCAGTCTTTCAATGACCCTCATTCTTTGTTTTCAATGCAGTCCGAAGTGATAACGATGGCACCAACTTTGAATGCCTCAGATATATCACCCAGAAGTTTCACTAGTGCCGAAGATTTCCTTTTTGTGCAAAAAGACTTGGAACATCTGTGGTCGATGAATCATTCTCTCGACTTGAATTCTGAGCAATCTGTAAAAGAAGTATCGCAGAACGCTGCTTCAAGCTGACAATAGCTTGTTACTTATATGTGTTTTGAGTGTTTGGTTATGGAGTTTTGATTGTATATTTGTATAAAGCAAGGTGTTCACGGCTGTTTGGGTTTTATTTTTTTGTATAAGGCATATTTTGTATCTTTTATTTGTGTAGCATTTGATAAACTTGGGAGTATGTTGTGAACAGGAAGTGAACAATAAACTCTTTCCTGATATAACGGACTTCAACTTGATTACCGTAAGAGCCTTTTACTTGCCATTTACATTTATTCTCCGCGATGCTGCGTGGAATAGAGTTGTGATGGTTTTGACTACGTTTATTATTTCTGATATTGACTGCGCATCTCTACATAAGAATCTCAAACCTACATATAAAACAATGTCTCTAAGAAATAATTTATTAAAAAATGTCTGAATATTATGTTAGACCCAAATAATGCACCGTCGCTCCAAATAGTATTAAAATTGAAACAAAAACAACATAATCATCTTTCTTACTGTCTCGGCAATGGCGGTAATGGTGTTGGATAATTAGGTACATGAGACCTTCTATTGAACACCCTAGTTTGTGTATTCTTATTAGGCTCTCGTCTTGCCGCCGCTTGCACGTTAATAACATTCTCTCGTTTTTTCTTTTCCTTAAAATATTTCCGTAAAAGACCCGGATCTTTTACACGAAGAAGTCGTAAAATCACATTCTCGGCACTTTCTGCGGCCACGGCTTCTCCTAACTCTTTTGATGATTTTTTTATAGCGCCTAAATTTTTATGCGCCATAACTGTCCTTGTTCGTCCTAAGACCTTTCGTAACGCTGGATTTTGATTCTGCTGCATACGATTAAATGTCGCTTCAGATATTCGTTCATAATTCTTTGCTAGTTCTGAGGCGGGTTGAGAGTAATATGTCTTGGCAAGCTCAAAAGTTTGGAAATACTCCAAAGATTTCAGGTCCTTTTCTGAAGGACCTTTCCCTTCAGCATAGAAAAATGTAAAGGACTCCGAGACCCATATTGATAACACTCGTAATTCATCATCCGTCAGTAATGTTTGTTTAGTTGGCCTCTCTGAAAGAGGAGGTAGCGCTAATAGCTCGATAGAGTGCAAAAGATGTGTCCATGCAGAAATCAACACTTGCATCTTTAAACCTGTGCTGAGGACTGTGTCAAAAAGTTTGAAATCGGTAGTAAGACTTTCTAATAAAGGTTGAATGGCAAGCTCACTATTATTTACAAATTCTTGCGGTGATTGCCTGTTGAAAATCTTGAAAGTGCCATCGGTGATCCTTCTGATTACTTTGAGTGAAATGTAAGAGGAAATTTGCTGACGTGTGTCCCGGAGAAGACTTGTTATTATAAAGTCTTTGGTGATACTCATTTCTTTGAACGCCTTTCCAACATGAAACAACACTGTATCTCGTTCTCGTTCCATACTTATGATTGTTCTTATTTGACCACGATGTTTGTCACTATCTCCAGGCATTTTCAGTTCTTGCCATTCGTCTTTCACTAATTCATCAGTAAACTCATTTGGATTGAGCACGATTGAGCATGCACCACAAAGTTCGCGCCCATTGCGGTCCTCGTCCCAAACCTTTAAAGTCAATTGTTGCGATTTAAATGTGGTAAGCTCAATTTTTTCGCTCCAGGTTGGGTTCAACTCCTTGTATATAGTCACTGTACGATACAGAACTTTGTTTGTCACAGAGTCGATAACTTCGACGAATGGATCAGAGTATCCGTTTAAATCAAGCGCTGGCAGATTTTCAGCTTGAGCAATTTCCAGAGAGAATATATACTTTTGCATAACAGACGCGCTTTTAATTTGTGCTTCACTGGACTCAAGGTGCTCATCAAAACCGTCTGCATCAATTCCACTTTGAAATCTGTCTAGGGAAGTCTGTAGAAATTCTACATTATTCAGCTTAACGCATGCTGTAGTTTTACCTCCTATCCCTGAACGAATGTTATCATTAAGTCCTGACTTTAAGTTGTCAAGATATTTTAAAATATCCAATGATATTCCCCGAAAGATAATGTTGTACAGCTGGGCAAGATTTTTCTTATCTATCCAAGACAAATCGTTGACAATATTCAGTGTCTGAGAGAATCCTTGGACAAGATCGGAGACTGTTATGCTGTAGCGTTTTGAGTCGTCGATCATGGCGTACTAGTAATGTTCAGCATGAACAAAAGACGGAGAGAATGAAACTTACTGAATCAGAGCTTTGTCTCTCTTTCATAATGATATTATCGACTATTTTAGATTCGGTTTTCTGCATGATTGTCATTGAGCGAAAAACATATGGAAACAGCTCTTCATCGATATCTATTGGAAATTCTTTTCTCGGTAAAGCCTTTGTATACAGTTTCCGTAATGAAGTTAGTCGTTTATGCAGTGCTTGAATATCAGCGAGTTGAAAATCTACTGTCTCATCATTTTGCCAGACTTCCTTCATTTTGGAAAGCGTCATTCGTGATAACTCGCTTGCCATATGTGAAAGCTGTATTGCCGCCCACTGTGCAATATTCAATGCCATCGCCCATCGACTTATGTCGACGTCATAGAAATTATCGTCAATATTATAGTACCTTGATACATCTCCAACCTTTCTTAAAACGCTTTGAAGAACAACATGCATCAGATCTATTTCGTAAGAAATATCATTCTTTTTCGGTACAGCTTTGACTAGATTCACAAAGTAAATGTACGATGATTCCTAAAATCAATCAGAAAAAAACCCTTAAATTCATGATGCTGTTGCGTACCTTAATAGTTCTCTCAAACATTTTAATAGCATTCCCAAATTCATCTGGCCCGCTTTGGAATTCCTGATCAAAACAAATATATTCATCAAGAAACGCAAAAGCAAGCATCATTTGTTCAACGTTGGATTCATGGCTATCTACCTCGTATATAGCTTTCAAGTTATCATGTACCCTACTAATAGTAGTGTCGTATAACTTTCGCAAAATACTGCTGAAAGTGAGTTTGTCTTGTTTCGTCCAAGGATCAGGCTGTGTTGATTGCCGTAAAAAACGATCCTGCCATATTCGAAATGTTACTTGAAGCATGAAAAGATCAATAACCTTTTCAACATAAAGATCTTTTACTGCGTCCAAGTACAATACTTCTCTTGTAGACTTCTTCATCCGCCAATTTGTCGCTGCTATTTTTAAAACTTTGCGAGTACCCTGCGTGAAAATATCGTCAATGGGACCAGATGCCCGATTTTGGAATGATTCCTTGCTTGAAAAAATATCAACTTTTAGTGCTATTTTCAACAAGAAGCTAAAGTGACTTGAGGGGTTCTGAGGAATGAATACCATATCTTTTTGCACTGTAATTGATGAAGCAGGGGGATTATGTATATACAGATACAATCCGATAATCTGATTGATCTCACGAGTCTCATTTTCTCGCCATTGCTCAAAATCCTTCACGCTTTGAAACTGTGATTCAAGCGAAGGGTCGGATCGAATATGAAATAGAAGCATTTTTAAGTCGTTGATGTAATCGTTTTCAGTGATAAAAGTTCTAGCTAGCTGACCGATGTCTTGTCGAACAGTTGTTTCACTTGTAGAAAATAGCCGAGCAACATCGGCAACAAGCGGGTAATTATCAGAAGCTGTGCAGCATCTTCTAACTTGATTCAGAAATGTTTGAAGTGCGGGTAAATTGGCGGACGCAGAACGACTGTTGCTCATAGCGTAAAGAATATATTCTGCAAATGCAGATGTTACTTGGTTGCATTGGTTTGAGTCAAAGGATGCAAAAGTTTTTTTGGGTACAAAAATAGAAAACAGTTCGTCAATGCTCATCGTATTATCTTTGAATTTGTATTTGAGATCGCTGTTGTCCACGGAGTTTTCAAATTCACGAAACATTTCAATAACTTTTGAGTTTGATCTATATTTCAGTGTGCTAAACTTTCTGATATCCTGACGCACATGCTTCAATAAAGATGGAGAACATTGTTCTGGTATCACGCTTTGCTTTTGATTGTTACCCTCATTAAGAAATAAGGCAACACGTTGTTGTAGAGAGTGCGGACGTGGTAGTCTTAGATGGTCGAGATAGCAAAGCTTTATGATATAATTGTAAACATCTTTCTCTGTGATATGTTCAGCTACAGGCCGCCTTGTTTGAGACCCTTGTATTTGTCTTTTCAAAGACATTGTAGCAATCGAAGAATGGAATTTTGTTCACTAGAACGTGCACATTCAAATTTAGAATCTAGAATAGCAGATTGTGTACGTGCGGCGCGGCGTCTGTGTTAGATTACAGTTTATAATCTGGGACATGATGTCATTGAAACTCCTTGTTCTTTGAATTGTGTAGGAACTCTTCTCTACGCTTATTTCGATGATAAAGAGGGCCCACTATGAATTTTCCCACACTAGAAAAGTATAGAGGATCTGTATGGCGCTCAAATTTTGTGGAATTGTCAATAATCAGATTTTGAGTTTGTGGACATTGGTCCAATACTAAAAAGAACAGTTATTGGGTAGATATGGCTCTCACCAGGGAGACTCAAGTGCCAATAATTAAGAGATAATCCGACCGTTTCTGTTTTACAGTATGTCGCCGTAAAATTCGTTGCAGATAGTAGATACAGGAAATACTTTCTGCTTTTTAGACGCACGAACTTTGTTTCTACCATACTTTGCAGAGCAACGAAATATAAAACTGCTTAAAAACCTTGCCAGGTCACATAGCTAAAACTTCATAAAATTTTGTAATAAAAAAATGAGCGATCTGGTTGAAAAATCAAGTAAGGAAGCTGACTGCACGTCAGAATGAAGTGCAATAACTTTACCTACCAAGCAAATAGAATTGCTTTTGTGTATAAGTCACTTATGTTATATACAGTTTGTAAAGTGCACGAATATGGAGTTTTCTAAAAGCTAACGTCTAATCAGCAGCTGTTTAGTATTTTTTTACATCTACGCTTCTGTGTTTGTAAACTTTAGCCTCACGCCTTACACTCAAGAATCTAGTAGGTTCAAACTGCTCTCACTTAGAGTCAACAAGATTCTGAAAAGTAAAGTTGATTTTGAGAAGCCCGCCACAGTAAGCCAGTCCGATGCCATCGTATTTCTGTTGCTGTTCGCTACACGCTGCTGCCGCTTCCTTACCCACAGATCGACCAATTGTTAAAGACTTAAATTATTCGCGTAATATAATAGTGGCGGTTAGTAGCGATCTGTGGAATTCGCATTAGGAAATGAGGAGGGGGTTAAGTCATTGAATAATCCACCATCGTTCGTCGTGGCGATCTAAGTTGGGTGTTCTAGAAGTATTCCCCGCAATTTACCGGAGAATTGAAAACTCCGACTTTGTACTCATTCTTGTTCATAGGTTCTTCATCTCAATGCAAACGCTATGAACGCTTGCCCCTCATCGATGATGGGTTCCCCGCATTTTGTTGGACGTTGGTTTGTATTGTCCATTTATAAAGACAGGCGTAGATGCGCATCTCGATGAATTATTTCGTAGAAACAATTGAAAGCTGAAGTCTTAATCATGCCATTCGGAATATTAGAGGACAATCATCTGGATGTGATTCCTGGCACTGGTGAGTCGTTTGTGGCTTTTGTTTTACGGTTTTCCCAATTGCTAGTTTGCTAATCATCTGCTCAGCCAACTTGAATGATCAGGAAGATGCTGCCACAATATATGCTCATCTACCGCCTAGTCAACTGAAGCATGGAAAAGGCCGCTTCTCGCAGGTTATCTTAGTTCCGCAACCTTCTGATTCTCCGAATGATCCGCTTAATGTAGGCATCTAGTCAACATCAGAAAGCTGAACGCTCTAACTTCTGACTCTATAGTGGCCGCAATGGAAAAAAGAATTTATACTGTTCATCGTTGGCATGTCTGCTGCTGTCGTGGGTGCCTATGGTCCTATGCTCTCGCCTGGCTTTGTGTATATTGCCAACGATCTTGGAATCACTCTTAACGAGATGTCACAAACTACCGCGTGGTTGGTACTCACTATTGGATTATCGCTTGTCATAATGAATCCTCTTGCTAAAGCTTATGGAAAGCGTCCAATGTACATTTTAGCGATCATTCTCATGTTCACAAGCTCTGTCTGGGGCGGTGCTGCTACAAGTTTTAACTCACTTCTTGGAAGTAGAATTTACGGAGGCTTTGGCATGGCTCCTTACGAAGTTCTGGTACAGTGTACGCTTAATGACATGTACTTTGTTCACGAGAAAGGTACCAGAGTCGCTGTTTGGAACTTGTTCTTGCTTTGCGGTATCGCCGGTGGAAGTTTGGTTTCCGGATATATTATTGAGAGTATGAATTGGAAATGGACCTTTTGGTTTTGCGCCATAATCTTTGGCATCCTGATGTTTTTCGTCTTCTTTTTTGTTCCTGAAACTACGTATCATAGACCGGCACTTGATATAATATCGGAAGTCGAAAATTTGGAGAAAAGCGAGGGCGAGCACATTGAGGATTCATTGTCTGCGAAAGTGGTTGATGAGAAAGTGGATATTTCCCATATCGAGCGAATAGGAAATCGGGCTTCGTTTGGGGGAGCTGATGAGAAGAAATTTACCTTTGTGCAGTCTTTGCGTGTTTTTACCGGTCGTCATTCCGAAGCGCATTTACTTCGAATTATTGCTAGAACACTCATCGTCTTTTTCTATCCCGCAGTTTTATGGGCGTTTTTGGTAGTCGGTACCACTACCACTTGGATCGTCTGTTTTAGCGTGGTAAACGCGGCCATCTTCACCGCTCCTCCGTATAATTTTAGTGTTAGTCAGACAGGACTAATTGGTTTGTCTCCTCTTATTCTAGTCATCATTGGTGAATTGGCTGCGGGACCTCTGAATGACTATCTCTGCGTTTATTTGGCAAAGAAGAATAAGGGAATTTACGAATCCGAGTTTCGATTAGTGTTAATCATTCCTGTGATGATCATCGGAGCTGCTGGATTCTTTGGATTCGGAGCTTGTGTTCACTTCCAAACGCATTGGATAGGTCCAGTCTTGACTTACGGTTTGGCAAATATGTCAATGGCTGTTGCATCGGGTTCCGTATTCGGCTACGTTATGGACTCACATCCTAAACTTTCCGAAGAAGCTTTCGTCGCAATTAATCTACGTAATTTATTAACCTTTGGCTTGACATACTTCGTCAATGATTGGCTTGAGAAAGACGGCCCGTTAAAAGTTTTTTGCATACTTGGATCACTTTTCCTTTTCGTATGCTTCACAACAGTTCCATTGTGGATTTATGGTAAAAGAGCTCGCAGCTGGATTGCGCGTAATGACTTTTTGAACAGATTCATGAGTGATGACTAAAAAAAATCTGTCTGCGCACTTTGATTCAGCAGATTTTATGATGTGTTTTGACAATATTCAGTAATTTAAGCTAGTGTACACCAGTAATGATATGATCAAAAGAAATGTATTTCCAAACACCATGAAAATTAAAGAATTGTAACCAAAATTTCACTCCAGCTAAAATAAATTTTCTACAACCTTAAATAATTCGTCGTCTTGCGCGAGCTCCGTTCTCGCGCTCTGCGACAACATTTGTGCAACTTGCGAAGCTTCCCTTCCAAGAGGACTGAATAGAGCATCGATCGATCTGGACTGTGTATTTTCCGATAGTACCGTATTATTAAGTATTGGCATGGGAATTTCGGGTTTAGGAGGGTAGTTGAGCTGATATGATACCGAATCGAAGTTTGTTGCTTCACCGGCAACCATGGTGAAGAACTGAGAAACTTCAGACGATAGATTCTGGCCATCAATTGAAGATGCAGAGGAAACATCAAATGGACTCTGATCGCCTACAAAACTTTCCGAATGTGTATCCTCTTTTCTAGAGTGTTGCATTCCATTGAGAACGTTTAAAGTAGTATTGAATGAAGAAGTGGAATGAAGAGGATTGTTCATGTAATCATTATGTGATAGCATATGATGCCCAACAGAGTCTTGTCGTAGAGGAACCGATGAAGCAGAAGCTGTTGAGTAATGTACATTTTCGATAGGGTTCTCATTGGAGGCCGTCATAACGTTAGGCGAAATTTTAATGACAGCAGAGAAAACTGCACGAAGCTTTTTTAGTGTTGCCCACAAACGTTTTCCGACACTAGACACCTTTGAAAATAGTTTGATTAAATCCAAAGCCATTTCAAACTCGCGTTTGCATCTTGCAGCGAAGACATTTGGTGCATGAATAACTGCAGTAAAGAGTACACCTAGCGCAGTCAGCAGAAAATAGTTGTAGTGGATTTGGCATGTCGCGTAAAGACCGGCATCAAAGTGTAAACTAGAAAGCTCCCGTATAGAATTCAACGCCAGATCAACAGCTCGAAAAGCATAGTGCATATGCTCTGCAATAGTTCGGTTCGAGAATAAAACAGGTCTGTAAAGATGTAAAAACATCAGATTACATCTCAAATATAAGATTGTTTGCAGCTTTCTTGAGAGTTTAGGAGGTGCTTGATATCCCGGGTCAGAGAGATGACGCAACAAAAGACAATTATCCAGACTACTATACCACTTTGAGATTCGAAATTGGAGGTACTCTATCTCTTCCCCATCAATCTCGTAACGTTTGGGCGGATTAAATTTGGACGATGCTCTCCATACTAGTCCGCTTAGTTGGCTGTATGCAACCATTGCATTCAAATACAGCGAGCGGATTTTCTGGTCTTCTGATCCGGCTGAACTAGATTTCACAATTGTGGGTAATTCTTGATCAATATCTGACTCGTGTAAAACATGCGGTCGCCCAGTACTGAAAGCCAATCTTCTGTCCACAACATAAATACACCAAAACAACGACCGACATCGCTCTCTCTGAACAGAGTCTGGGAACATCAGATCCATTTTACTAGACTGGTGAAGACCCAGCTCCACTGCCAGTATAGCTGCAAAACATATAGTGCGGTATGCGAGTGATTCTAGATCAGCATGAAATTGATAGTTGTGAATAAGCCAAAGAGATATAAGAGTATAAATGTCTGCAGTTCCGGCTACAATCCGCCATTCTGTCATTGACAAAACTTCTTGATACAGCATTCGACCTTCTTTTACGTAAGTCTCGGTAATACAAGTACCTATTGCAGTAACCAGCTTTATAACTGACAGGTCTTTGACATCTGGATGTTCAGTATTATGAGTTGCGTAATGGCGGTAAAAGTCTTCATACTTGGAATCCAGCTCATGTACTTCAAAAATTGGGTACATACTATTAATTTCAGATTCATATATTTGAATCAGCTGCTTCACAGTTCCGTAATTTGAATATAAAAACTGGCAATTTCGCTTTTTCCGTAATTTCAATTTCTGCACATCGTCTGACTTTAGAGAGTCCAGATCATCAAAGTCATCTTCCTCTTCATCTTCCTCGTCCTCGTCTTCTTCGGATTTTTCTGATGGTCCTTGTTTTGTGTTTAGTAAAACTGCTGCTTGCTGGAAAGGACTAGACGAAGACATAGGACCTGTGAAGGCCTTTTTGTTTTCACGTTCCCAGGAACGAGCAGGTCGAGGTAACGCACGTCTTGAATCATATGCATTTGGTATTCCTGGGTCAGAGGACAGAGTTGCTAGAGATCCGTACGAGGGAGTCGAACGTGGGTCTGTAACCGGTATTGGTAGATATTTGTCATGAAATAGTCCTGATCGGCCATTCTGCGCAGCATTAGGAAGAAAAGGCATATCTTGCTGTTGGGGCTGTGGTTCCAGCGGGGCAGAATAGGACCCCGTTGTCGATGCATTGAATGGTTCCGGATTTGGTGCTGGACTCGGTGTCAAATTTGTCAAAAATTGTATGGGTATTATAGGGATCATTTTTTCATTCTGCGTATCAACAGCCTGCTGTTCAGATAGCATTCGCAAAACTCCCGGAAGTGGTTGCGGACCTGGTGCCGATGGAATTACAGGATCCGGCGTCTCGTGTCTTCCTTGACATTAGCAAAAAAAACAAATAGCGTAATTGTGAACTTACATGAACGACGAATCAAGAGAAGAACTCGAATCAGGATGGCCATATGAGCACCTTAGGTTCATTTTTGTACATCGCTCACACTTCATCTGCCCATTGCACTGTTGTTGTCAGCAACTAACAAAGTAAGTAAAAAATAAGCGTACTTTGACTTTTCGACGTTTGCACTCAAGACTTCGATATCACAGTTAGCATCTAAGCAATACAATTTCACATCACTATCTAGGCACTTACCATGCAGCTGCAACATATTTTGCTCTTTTCCGCACTCTTTTACGTTCTGAGGAAACTTGTGCATGAGATCCGCTTTCCATGTTTTGTGTTTATTTTAATTAAATAGATCAGCAGCACTAATCGACTCGCGCGAGATACAAGAGCAGCAGCTAAATTGAATTTCTTTGCACCACACTTGGACAATTAGCACGCGCTTTGGCACTCATCATTAAATTCCCGAAGCTGATAAGTGCTTTCTTAATCTCCAAAGCAAACTATCAGCATAATTCCCTGTTCCTCTGACAATGGGTCAAAACGCATTGGCCGCACATCAGATGAGATGAGCTTAAGCACACTTCACTCTACAAGCCCCTTGACCTTACCGCTTTAATTTACAATGTGCTACTAGCAACCTTGTATTGCCGATTATGACTTGTCAACTTTGTTTAAATTTTGTATCATTATTTATCAATCAAATTATCGTTAAGAACCATGGGCCAATATCCAGATATAATCAAAATCCCTGAATAGAAGCATGAACACAAATTAAAACACCCAATGTATAATACTCTTTTTAAATGAAAACCCAAAGCAAATCACAGTGCACAATTCTTTTCTTTCACAATTTAAGTCATGGTGTACTGTTCCATGTAATGAGGAGCATTAATAATAATTCCACATAAACAACCGGAAATGACACCAGCACAAGGGACAGTTAAAATCCAACCAGCGTAACACCATGCGACCATGCGGAAGTTGATAGCCTTCAAATCTCGGTTGCAGAGACCAACAAAAACAGTGGCTCCAACGATACATTGAGTGGTTGAAATTGGAAGTGCCAACTTAGTAGCAAAAACAATAGTAAGAGCGGCACCCAACTCCATCGAGAATCCACGAGAAGGCGAGTGAAGAGTCAAACGGTTTCCAAGATTACGCATGATGTTGTATCCATATGTCCAGAGGCCAATGGCAATACCTGCACCTCCGAAAGCAAGAATCCACAAAGGAATCTGTGATTTGGAACCGACGACATTCTCTGACCAGACAATGTAAATAGTAGCAAGAGGTCCGATTGCGTTAGATACATCATTCGAACCATGAGCAAATGAAGCGGTACCAGCAGTTAAACCTTGAAGGAAAGTGTACAAATGCTCAACCTTGTTATCGTAGTGGGGCGCAGCAGCATTGCGAACAACTGAATTTCCAGCAAGAAATCCGCCCTCGTGCTCTTGTTGATAAGTTACAACATCCTGACGAACACCATGAGTGAAAACGTAGAACACGCGCATTAAAAATCCGTGGAGATTATACCACTTCTTCGCACGACCGCGCTTCTCAAATTCAGAAAGACGAGAAACAAACTTGGTGACAGGGTCTTGATAAAGAACAAGCTCTGTGGCAGGAATAGCTCTGTGATCCTTAGGTTCGACTACCGCTTTCTCATTCGAGGCAGAGCCATCAGTTTCGTAAGGATTCACTTCGTTGTCGATAGATGAGTCTTTCTCATTAGATCCAACAATGCCAGAGGTCTGCTCAGAAGGAGGAGGTCCGTGACCACGATAGTAATCTTGAACGACGGAAACACCAGGGGGAGCAGGAGGAACCGGGCCTCTGTTCCAAAGGGTGGGTCCAATGAAAATATGATACCAACGCATAGTCCAGTCCTCATAAATGACACGACGACGGAAGTAAGGCAAAAAGAAAATCACGTAAAGAGCAACAACACCAGCGGCAGTTCCAATAACAGCACCAGCGATTTGTCCAGGAGAGAGTTCAGATAGATGTAAGTTAGGGGCTCCTTTCCAAACAATCACAAGACAAAGAACAGCCGCTGTGAAAGCATAATAGACCGGAAGAAGGTAGAATGCATTTCTAAGAGCATTGTCTCCACGCTCCAAAACACCGTATTTGGTAATTAGAAATAGAATCGATGCAAAGCATCCGGCAATGCCGGGAGCAATAAACCACGAGGCCACAATTTGAGAGAAACCTTTCCATCCCCAGACAACACCATCTTTACCAAAGCATGCAACTCCGACACCAATAATAGCTCCGACAATAGAGTGAGTTGTCGAACAAGGAGCACCGATACGAGTGGCAAGAGTAAGCCAGAGAGAAGATCCAATAATGGCACAAACCATAGCAATTAACAGAGTTCCCGGAGATTCTTCAAAAAGCGAGACATCGACTACACAGTTTAGAAAATCAGAAGGACTCATGGAGGAAATATAGAGACATACGAATCTTGTTACGGATAGTATCTGCAACACGCGCACCAAGAAGCAGAGCACCCAAAAACTCGCATATAGCGGCTAAAACCATCGCCTGAGCATATGTAAGAGAGCGTGATGAGACTGAGGTTGCGAACGAATTGGCAACATCGTTAGCACCAATGTTCCAAGCGTCGAGAAACGCAAAAATCATTCCCATCGCGAACAGGTAATCAAACTGGTGAAGAGCCATTGTGAGTAAAAACGCTCTTGATAATGTACGGATGATTCTGCAGAAAAAAGAAAGGGAGGTCGCGAACAAGGCTTCTTATATTCATCTACGTTCCAGGAACCCAAAAACACGCGCCCGAGCATCGTGTTGCCGTTTGCTGTGGGCTCACGAGTGGACCCTTGGCTAGCCAGTTGCTTCTCATACTTGTTTTCCTTGCTCTGTATCAGCTCATCTACACGTGTGTGCGCTCTCTCAACCTATTGGGCAACAGCACGCCAAGGAACAGCCTTCCGAAGGCCTTTGGCTTGGGATGGCTCGGCAGCAGGCGTAGTGTTTAAGTCACATCTACGAGAGTTTGTGATTTTTCTGTGACTCATTATCCTTTGCCTCCGAGGGACTACTTTGAACTCGCTTAAACAACCTATTATCCGTAGCTTGCCTATTTGCATTTTTGCACATGTTTTAAATACGATAACAATGCAAAAAAACAAACTGTAGTTCGAAGAGATGTGTTGTTCAAAAAACCTGCATTTGGCACGAGTTATTATTATTCATTCTTATTGGCTCTCTTGAACCTTGGCTGCTAGGCGTGGCAGTCTTGGCCGTCTTGGAAATTCCGCACGTGCGGTATCTCAAAAGTCTATCTTACTAATAATATAAGAAGATATTTGGTAATTTTCAGTGACGGACAAGAATGCAGTTCGTTTTTATGAGCTATCATGTGCTGATTTTTTTCGCTACAATGTTTAGCGACGCTGATTTGATTTCCTAATTGGTCTAAACTTTTCGACTCACAGGTACGATAGTTTGTTAGCTTCGAAGCTCATTAATAAGTTTATCGGAAATTAATCCATCAGACCCCTTTAGGTATAGTTATTATACTTGAGCTGTTGAAGCGATTTATCTCTGTAATTTTTAAGAATAATTAACTTACAATAGAAAGGAACACGTGCTGGCGGCGACAGAGATCATTGCAGCTGATTAGTTGAACATAATCAAACTTTGGTCCAAATCAGCAAAAGCGACATATATTGTAAATCTCGAAAATTCTTACAAATCCTGCGTCTCTTTGGTCTCATGACAATTAGTCGTATCGGAAAAATTAATCTAGCCAATGGTGCTATAATTATTGTTGATCTGAAAATTTTGCGTCAAGTATCATGCTCAAACGGTTGCGCCTTTGCGGAGATGGGATATTATCCGTTGAGTATATAATTATTCTTTGGCGCTTTAACAATTGCTGTAAGTGTTCCTAATTTAAACAATCAGAATTTTAATACTTTTTATGACTTCATTTTATTTAGTTTCTTAAAAATGTGAATCTTCTGATTTGCATGAGAATTGCAGAGTCTTCAAAAGACTGAAGTGAACGACAATTATTGAGGCAAATTTTAGACTCGATCCACTTTGTATGCCGAGAATTGCCACCTGCTTTGCAATGGATCAGTTGTCTGATAAAAGTTTTAGCATAAAATATCGGTAAGCGGTATCGTGACGTTCAGCAGCAGAGTTTCGATTAGCGTGGGCATCAACGACGTGAATTTTTCAGTTTTAAGCCAGCTATCAGTAGACATAGAATGATAGTTTGTTTTGTCATACAGTATCAAAGTTCTTAAACATTGTGACTGAGTCAATTTAGTAATAATTTGCAGCCGCGTCTCGTTAGCAATAGAGCTGAGTGTTATTGAGACCAGTTGTGGATTAACTTTTGGCACCATGTCACGTAGCAACATTGCCACCTAAGTAGTCTTTGTATAATAAAACAGCAAATTTGTTCTTTAAGTTTAGAAATTTTCTTAGTTCTTAGTGCAGTAGTGTACAAGAACAACTTGAGGAACAATATGTTTTATCATTCTCACTCTAGCATTTGCTCCATTTGTTATTCTGTCTTCAAATTAGTCTACAAATTAAAAATTTTGAAAGCAAGTAAGCAAAGTTTTTATAGAAATCTGTGTGGGATAACTTATGCAATTTTGATCAAAATGAAAAGTCTATGATTGCTTGGTAACGCGACAACGGAGCAGTGCAGGTTTGAAATCTTGATGCTCTAAACATCAAAATTATGTACTTCCACACGCTTAAATTACTGGAAAGAAGAAAATGCTTTCATTTTTTTAGTAGTTGAGACTATGGCTTTTTCACTTTACACATAGAAAGCCCGCTAAAGCTGAGAGAGCTGAAAATGATTAAATGATGAATTTCCTCCATCAAAAAAAAAGCTTTGCCATTTTTACAATGTATCAGCTTATATCAGATGCGTTTTTAAAAGCAAATATTTGGCGCTTGTTACTCATGAGAGTTGGTAAAAGCAGAGCTGTCAACCTGTTTGGCTCAGTCTCTTCCTATTCGAATTTTCTTTTCTAGGGTAATTCTTTATAGGGCTTACTTCTGATAGGGTTTTTGAGGGGCAAAATCAAGAACAGTAGGGTTTTGGGTTGAAAAGACGCGATCTTAATTATGCTCCAGCCGTTATTGAAGCCACTAATTTGCCACAAGAGTCGGGGGCGTTCATTGTATCTTTGGTTTCAGAGAACGGAGAGAAAGATTAGAAGCAGGGCTTACTTTGGACAGAGCCGGCTGATCAGCAAAAACCTTTTTATGTCATTGTCTTTAATGACGAAGAGGTTAATAGATACAGACTGCTGTTATAATTAGTGCTGTTTAGAAATAAAACTACAGAAATGCTAATTTCTGAGACACCGAAGAATTACGCGTCGCCTCCGTCGTTTACGAACTTGCGAATATAGTCGCAGCTGACAAGTCACCACCTGACTAAACCGGTGAAGGGTAAGCTCTCTGTTTTGTAGTCAAGCCGTGAACCCGACAACACGGAAGAGCTCTGGCAGCCATCCAGGCATTCTATGTACTCAAAACAGCATCCGCCAGCTGGCATAGCCGGCTCGCAGCGTAGCCCTTCTCTATGTATGTGAACTATGTCGGCAAGTTCAGTGACCGAGGCTCGTAGCCAGGCCTGGCCCTAACCGCCGAGGCGCAGCATAAGAATGGAAGACACCACAAGGGGTTTGTATCGCCAGATCGGGCTAGACCGAATATGATAACCGCATGGCCCAGCACAACGCAGGCCCGCTCTGTGCGAACTGGCCGACGGTTGCCACGCGTCTTGCGGAGCCTCTCTGAATCCTTTTGGAGGCTATCTATCGCGGCGCCGCTGCTGTAGTATCTAACGCAAATAATATACTGCGCACTTTGCCAATTTCTTCCTTTCTTACTTTTCTTCATTCATTTCCTCATCTATTGCCTTTCGTTGTAACTTAGTCGATTGTTATCTTTGTCTTGAGCCTTTGTGCGCTCAGTTATCTCCACATTACATCTCGCCATTATGGTCGCGCTCCACACGCTCCGTCGGCCTTTCGCGATACCTTTCATAGTACTTGGTTTGATAGTTGTCATTGGTGTCATCGTCACTTTCGACTATATCGTGCTTCTGTTTGACCCTGCGACCGATAACGCGATTGAATTCGAGGTCCCCACTTTCGATAAAGCTACCGGCCAGTATATCACTGCCAACAAACAGCTCATCCCCAAAATTATCCACCAAACTTGGAAAAACGAGACCGTGCCCGAGCAATGGAAAGCTAGCCAGGCCTCATGTATTGACCTACATCCTGACTTTGATTACAAGGTATGTCCACTTATTATTTGCTTCGTTATTTACTTTGACGCGTCACGCGTAAAACTTTCAAATTCCAAATGCTTACCGTTTTTGGCAATAGTTATGGACAGATCAGTCGGCCCGAGATTTCATTGAAGAGCAATACCCATGGTTCTTGGAAACATTCGATAGCTATCCGTTCCCGATTATGCGTGCCGATGTTATTCGCTATTTTGTATTGAATCATTTCGGTGGTATCTACATAGACTTGGATGAGGTATGTTCAGATTTGAATTTATGCTCGTTGGTGTGTCTCCAGGAACTAACCAAGATTAGGGATGTGTATCACGATTAGACCCTCTTCTTACTTATCCCGCTTGGGTACGAAAAGCAGACCCTACTGGAGTTTCAAATTCAGTAATGGGTTCCACTCCTCATCATCCTTTTTTCATGCGTGTTATGCTCGACTTGAAAAATTACGATTTCCAGTGGGGTGTTCCTTACATAACCGTCATGTACGGAACCGGCCCCCTTTTCTTATCTGTAATCTGGAAGCAGTTTAAGCGATGGGCCGTCTCCGATGCTGAGCAATTATGGATTTTAATGCCTGCTTTGCCGGGTGCTGCGTATTTCAACGATCTTCATGGTTCTAGCTGGCATGAAGATGATGCCAAATGGATCAAGTACTTAGGTTTACATTGGCTATTTTTCACGATTCTTGGATTTTTTATCGCAGCAGTCTTTGGATTTACTTCGTACCTCGTGATGCGCCGAATCTATTATCCAAAAGTTTCTATGAAGTACAAATATCTTGGACAGGAGTAGATTGACATTATATTTTGCATCAACTAAGTTTGTATGCATAAGAGAACTTTTCACAGAGTATGGTGGTGATTTGATTTGACCAAGAGCTCGTGACTAGAATCCATTCTTTTCAGGGTTTTGCTCATATAGAATAGCCATCTTTTTTCCAAAGTTAGCTTCTTCATTTCCGGGCGAAGTTCATTTATCTTTTTTTTTTTTGATTAGCATTTACATTTTCAAAGTCAACTCAGTTGTACAGTACATATTCTATCACTAACCTTTTTATTTCATATTGTCCTTTGTATATGGATTAGTGCAGGGTTTTTGTTTTTTTTCTTTTCATTATTCTACTGGTGGTGTTTGCTAGTTATCCCTTTTTTTCCTTTTTCATTGTTACCGCTGTTGATTTTTAGAATTTGTTATGAAAATTTCATGTTTAGTTTGTATTGAATCAGCCGGGCGTTTTCTGCTTTATTTTTCCGTCCTTTTCTATATCTCTTTTTTTCTTTTGTAATCATAGTGTTTTTGGTTGGTTTGTGGACATATGAGGTGAGATTCTTTTTACGACTTATTTCTAAAGGAATGAAAAATCTTAACTTCTTGATCTCTTTAATCATCTTTTTAAAATTCTCTTCTACTACCATTCACGATTCACTGCGTAGACGAATTTCGTCTTTTACGAAAATGCGCGTGCACCATTCAATTTTTTTTTCTATATAGTCTCGCGTCAGAACTTGTTAGATTTGACGCGCGTTCTTTCACTCAAAAACTCAAAATTCAGAAAAGTGGGAAATTTGTGCATTAAGCGAGCAAAAGTAAACGCATCACGTGAATTGTTGAGAAGGGTTTAAGGTTTAATGAGTTCAGCGAACGTTCGGTAGATGTAAAGTTTCTGATGTATTAGAATGCAATCGATGATTTTTATTTACTGTAGATAGGTTATCGATGATACTGAATACTGGACTTTCTTACTCAACAATAACGACAAAGTCACTTCTGGACCTGATGTTTCGTCTCCACTCTCCGTTTTTCTCCAACCTTGAGAAACTTTAATTTAAGTGAGTAACAAAGTTTTTTTTTTTTCATTTTCCAACATTGCTCTGCCGGCAATTAAGCCGGTTAAGTTCTAATGAGTGAAATATGATGAGAATTCTTGACATTCCGAGGGACGAATTGCCAGATAAGTTCCACTCTTTCCGAAATTAAAAGAACTCGTAGTAAGAGAAATTCTCGATGATGTGTTGCGGCAAATTTCTTGTCTATCCGATCTGAGAAGGGCTTCTGGGAAACGGGCTAGATTGCCGGCGCAAGCTTTAATTAGCCAAGAAGCGATATAGGCGCGGAGTGACGTGACGGCGGCGCACTATCCATTTGAGAATCGCACTTGTTGACAACATCGATTGCATAGTTTGACGAGAGCTTTTCGGCGATTAATTCTGATTGATTGTAGAACTAGTTTAGTCAAGTGAGAAAATAATGATTCGCATTGTTGATCCGTATCGATCAGCATTACACAACGTTATCGAGAGCTGTACGGCTCTGTCAACTGTTATTCTGAAACGTGTAATTACTTATCGACATACGCAAATTACTACAATATCATTTGTAACTTTACATAAGATGCAACCATAGTCGCATGTCCATAATTCCAATGCAAATGCAATCCCGAAAGTAAAACCTCGTCAATTGACAATCTAATTCAACGCATCAACTCAAGACCTTGGAATAATATAAGCAAAACGATCATTTCAGTCAAGAAATTAATGATGAAGAATTTAGAGTCTTTAATTCAAGTTCTTCATTGGCGAAGATCACTTTACACGGATAAATAGAGCTCTTTGTCACTGTTTCGTGATGGTGGGCATTATGGGTTTGCAAAAGTGGCTGCGGATGTAGATCGAAGAGGCAAAGACACTCTGTTACCAAACACGCGTGGCAACACTGACAACTATTACATTATTGACAGCAACGTAAAATCTGAAATTCTTAACATGAACTTCGAAAAGTTAGAAATAGTCAATCAGTGATCTGTACTATAAGATAGGTTTGCACTGTTCATTTAAGACGTTTAGCACGATGTCCAACAGCTTTCTAAACAATTATCCTGATCTTGACTGAAAATAACAGAATCCCCTTGGATCTCATATTTAAAATCTCCACGGCGCTACCGTTTATCCGGCGGTCTGTACATTTTATTCCTCATCAATCGTGTAGTCAACCACTCCGCCGCCTCCGCAACACCAGTTCCAACCAACGCTGAAATCGGCAAAACCCTACTATCTCTAGCTCCAAGATTTTCCGCAATTTTGTTAAAAATCTCTTTAATATCTTCGACTTCTAATGACCCGTCTTTATCTTGTTTGTTTGCAAGCATAAGAACTGGAATTCCTTCGGTGTCTTCGTGGGTTACGACTGTTTGAAGCGTGTCTCTGCATTCTTCGATACGTGCGCGGTCGGTGGAGTCGACTACGAAGACAATTGCGTGGCATTCTGCGTAGTATTCTTTCCAAAGTTGACGTAGCATGTCTTGGCCGCCTACATCCCAAAATTTAAGATGCATTCTGTTGATTGTAATATGTCCAACTGTATCGCTGTTAGAAAGTGAAGGTGAGTAGATATTATGAGATTAGCATACCATTTTGTCCAACCGTCGGCACAATTCGATCTGGATCTACTGTACGAGCACCTTCATTGTACATACTTTTCAGCTTTTCCAGCAGAGTCTATCATATTATTATTCATCCTTCAACATAAGTCAGTATACGCACAGTTTTCCCCGCATTATCAAGACCCAAGATTAAAACAGAGTACTCTATACCATATCAGCAATCAACCCTTAAAGCTAATTAACGGTATACAATTACCTTCCCGCTTTGTTAATTCATGTAAAATTCCTCTTATGAGGTGATACATTGCTTTATGTAAAGTTCATTCAACAAATACTATTGTTGTAATGAACAAATTGATGATTCAGGTTTAGTTGTCCCTTTGTCGTCCTGCGGCGCGATGCATCCATTATAGTTTAAACAAGCCGCACGGGAGTAAACGAATCTTTTTTTAAAGATTTTGTTTTAGCAGTTCTCGAGAAGTATAGAATATGGGAAAGGAAAGAGAAAGATGAATTTATATTTTGATGCAGCGGAGTTTATAACGATAAAGACTAGTTATACAGAAGAATCTGCTGATAATTTTTCGTCACTTCATGCACGGATTTCACAGGCATTACCTAATTTACGAGCAGATCCAAAGCGAATATACGCTTTACTAAAGTCAACGATTCGTTATAAAGAACTATTAGATTTAGTAATCACTCAAAGTCAAATTTTGAAAGAAGAAAGGAGATTGAAATATGGAGTGACGATTTGTTTACTGCATGATTATTTAATTTCAAAAACTGGAATCACGGCAGGGAAAGGACCTTTGAAAGATGCTATTCTCAAACACAAGACGAGGTTGAAAGGTGAATTTACAAAGATTTTGGTCAAGAAAGGGATCAGTGATTTATCTGCGTTTAATGCGGCAAGTAATGAACGTCAGATAAGGTGGATCAGAGTGAATAGTTTAGTGTCAAAAGATTTACCAGAAGAAATAACCTTTCGACCAACAAATAATTTCCCACCGCCAGTGAGTATGATTTTCAAAGATCCATACATTCCACAACTCTACGCGCTTTCAAACACGCATACAAAGCAATTGCTAAACACCAAAGCGTACAAAACTGGAGCCATAATCATGCAAGACCGGGCAAGTTGTTTTCCAGCACAGATTCTCTTGCCTAGTGCTGGAGATTATGTTATTGATGCGTGTGCAGCGCCTGGAAATAAAACGACGCATTTGTGTGCTTTGATGGATGGCGTGGGAAAAGTCGTTGCGTATGAACGAGACGAGGCGCGAGCAAAAGTTCTTGAGAGAATGGTGCGTACTGCACACGCTGATATGGTTCGCGTGGAGAATGCGGATTTTACAGGTAGCGATCCTGAGGTGTATAAAGATGTTAATAAGATTCTGTGTGATCCTTCATGTTCAGGAAGTGGTATTTTCAGAAAAGATGAGTTTAAGAGTGCAGATGAGGAACAGGAGGAAATCAATTCTGACGAGGCGTTGGCGACAAGATTAGTAAACCTTGCGTTCTTTCAGACCAAAATCGTCAAACATGCGCTTGTGGATTTTCCAAACGTAGAGCGCGTGGTATATTCTACATGTTCGATCCACGCCGAAGAGAACGAAGACGTGGTTCGAGGTCTTTTACTAGACGAGGAAGTAGCAGCGTTAGGATGGCGACTTATGACGCGCGACAAGGCGATTCCGAATTGGCACAGACGAGGATGGAAAGATAGATTTGAGGGTATGGATTACGAGCAGAGCGCGTTGGAACTTGCGCAGGGATGTGTGCGAGCAGAGCCGGTTGAAGATGGCGGGATTGGGTTTTTCGTTGCTGGGTTTGAGAAAGTCAGCAGCAAGAAACGACCAATGAAGGTTGAAGAAAAGAGCGCGGAAGAAGAAGAAGAGTTTGAAGTATGGAATGGGTTTGAAGAAGAAAAGAAAAAGAAAAGAAAGAAAAAGAAAAGGAAAACCAAAGCTTGAATAGAAAAATATATACAATGATAACCAAACGCCAATAAACAAAACGTAACTAAACCGCTGTAGGAACCGAAACCGGAGCGGGGTCGACTGCCTGCGGAGCGTCGTTTGTGAGACGCATCTGCAAGCCAATCAGCGCTTTGAAGAGAACTTTTCTGCGACACACCGGACACGCTCCTCCGTTCACCACGGCTTTCGGTCCAGTTTTCAGTGCTCGCATGATACATTCGCGGCAAAACATGTGTCCGCAGGGAGTAAGCGTGAGATTATCCGGCTGCTCGTAACAAATGACGCAGCAAAACTCTGACAAAACAGTCGAACTTTCTGATGGTTTTTCAGCCGGTGGCGGGGTAAGGCGGTGTGAGTTCTCGTCGTCGCTTGATACGATGTTTGACGCATCTACGCTATCAAAGTTCGGTGCCATGGAGCCGGTTAAGTCGTCGCCGTCGCCGTCGTCATCGTCAATAGTAATAACTTCATGAAGTCGCGGTCTTTTCGCAGGTCTCTGACCATTGCGAACGGTATTCGCATCCACCACAACGGCAGCATCGTCATCGTCATCGCCATCGTCGTCGTCGTCCAAGGCAATCACGTCGTCAAGGTTAACAACCTCAGTCTCGCGCGTTCTCACCAGCGGGATTCTGATTGTAGAATCAGTCGTCGTCGGCTGCACTGAAGACTCCTGCGACGACGGCCCACTCGCAGAGGCCTGCAGCTGGGCCATTTCATGATTTTGCGGTCGACTCAAAACAATCGCACAGATCAAACTTCTGATCAAATGTGCATTTGCTTGCGTTTTTAAAGCCGCCCGCCGCACCAAAAGCCCAGAATCATTCACGTGACTATACCTGACGTAATGGTGCTTATTCACCCAAAATAATGGTTGCGAAAAAAAATGAAAACTCAAACTAGAGAGAGTCTTCTTTAAGTAACGTTGAAAACGGAAGTAGCTGGTTGAGAAATGATTTCAAGGCGGATAGGAAGTGTGACGCGGCCGTTTACGCGGTCGCTGAGTAGTTCGCGGAGAGTTTTGTCTGAGGTGAGTTTTTATTGCTGTATGAAGAGTTTGTATATTGTAAAAAAGGACGGTTGTTTTGGCGTTGCCCAATACGGAAAAGAAAAGTAGAAATATCTGAGGCTGACAGGAGGCGGGTAAACTAGGATTCGTCGCTCTTTCGAGTTACAACACTGCCTAATGGATTACGGGTGGCTACTGATGGACCACCAGGACATTTCTCTGCATTAGGACTATACGTTGACGCGGGATCGCGACGAGAAGATGCGAGTTTGTGCGGAGTCAGTCATTTACTTGACCGATTGGCATTTCAATCGACGGCGGGATACTCTGCGTTTGATTTAGAATCACGATTAGCGTCGCTTGGTGGGAATTACATGTGTGTGTCAAGTCGGGAGTCGATAATTTATCAAGCTGCGGTGTTTAATCGTGATGTTAAGCCTATGTTTGAGTTATTAGCGGCCACAGTGCGATGGCCGACGATTGATGCGAGTGAACTTGAGATGCAGAAAGAAGCGGCTGCGTATGAGATTGATGAGATTTGGCAAAAGCCGGAACTTATATTACCTGAGATTTTACATGCGACTGCGTATCGGGAGAATTCATTGGGAAAGCCGTTATTATGTCCGGAAGAACGATTACATGCGATTACGCGAAGTGATGTGCTTCGATATCGGGAGTTGTTTTATACGCCGGAGCGGATTGTTGCGGCGTTTGTTGGTGTTGAACACGAGTTTGCGGTGGATTTGGTGTCATCGTACTTTTCCGACATGCCAAAGTCTACCAAAGTGATTCCGAGAGAAGTTGCGCAGTATACGGGAGGAATTACAGATATGGGAGTTATGCCTGTGCAGCATGTGCCTAATCAACCCGAACTTGCGCATATTTTAGTTGCGTTTGAGGGATTGTCGATTAATGATCCAGATATATATGCGTTAGCGACGTTACAGACTTTACTTGGAGGCGGTGGCTCGTTTTCAGCAGGAGGACCGGGAAAGGGGATGTACTCGCGGTTATATACATCGGTATTGAATCGATATGGGTTTATTGAGAACTGTGCGGCGTTTAATCATTCGTACACCGATTCAGGGTTGTTTGGAATCTCAGTGGCATGTCTTCCGTCGCATGCGAAACTGGTCGCGCCGATAATTTGGTCACAGTTGTCGTATTGTATGTCTAATTTTTCCGGGGGCTTGACGCTTTCGGACGTGACGCGGGCCAAGAACCAACTTCGCAGCTCGTTACTAATGAACTTGGAAAGCAAGATGGTTGAGTTGGAGGATGTGGGACGGCAAGTACAAGTGACGGGTAAACGGTTATCGGTTGAAGAGATGTGTAGGAGGATTGATAAGTTGACGGTGTCGGATGTGAGGAACGTTGCGAAGCGGATTTTGAAGGGAAAGGTGAGGAATGAGGGATCGCTGGCGGCGGGCCCGACGGTGGTTATGCAAGGGCCGCCGGGGATATTTGGGGATGTGGTTGGGGAGTGTAAAAAGTATGGGTTGGCGGTTTGATGGATATAGATGTATTCAGTAACTCGATTACAGTACGTACCTACAGTATCTACAGTATCTACAGTATCTACAGTATCTACAGTACCTACTGGGTACGGTGTACTATGTAAACAGTAGTAAACAGTTTATTGACGTTATTTAAGACCGGCTGTTGATGATGTCGATAAACTCAGGCTTCAAAGAAGCACCGCCGACGAGGTATCCGTCGATATCCGGGCAGTGGTTGAAAGTGTGGGCGTTCTTTCCGTTGACGCTGCCGCCGTAGATGATTCTGACGGCGTCGGCCTGGTCGCCGATCTTGCTTTTGAGATAGGCGCGGATGGCAGCGTGCGTTTCCTGCGCGTCTTCGGGGGTGGCGGCGAGGCCGGTGCCGATGGCCCAGACGGGCTCGTAGGCGACGACGATGCGCGACCAGTCCTTGACGGCGTTGACGACGGGCTCGAGCTGGCGTTCGCAGACGTCGACGGTCTCGCCGTTCTCGCGCTCGGAAAGCAGCTCGCCGATGCAGAGAATGACGCTGAGGTTTGCGTCGAGCGCGTGCGCGGTCTTTTCGGCGACGAACTCGTCGGACTCCTTGATCAGCGTGCGTCGCTCGGAGTGGCCGAGGATGACCCACTCCGCGCCCGCGTCTTTGATCTGCGGAGCGCCGATCTCGCCCGTGTACGCGCCGCTGTTTTTCGGGTACGCGTTCTGGGCCGCGATCTTGACTTTGGGGTTGGTCAGGTGCTCGCAGGCCCAGTGGATGTAGAGCGCGGGCGGCGAGATGACGACCTCTGTGTCGTGAGTATTTGTAGATGTCTGAATGACAGTATCTATTCGCGATAGATGGATAAACAGGAAGACTCACCCGCGGACTCGGGAATGTCGGCAGCGTTCAGGTCCTCGACAATCTGCTTGATCGAGGCCTTGGAGCCGTTCATTTTGAAGTTTCCGCCGACAAAGAATTTGCGTGCCTTTTGATGAGGAAGATCAGCATTGCGTTGTTATTCAACTGAGCAGACTCACCATGGTTAGTTTATTGTGTTATGTTGTGTTTGTATGAACTGTGCTCAGCAACAGAAAAATTGAGGAGCAACGGCGCAGCAGGACAATGCACCACGTGATCGCAGCTCCATTATAAAACCACCCGGCGCAGTCTTCCGGTGTCTTCGGCGCGGCAATGAAGGCTCTACGCTTCTACGGAAACAGGGACGTGCGCCTGGACGTCGACGTGCCGGAGCCGGTTGTCAGGCACCCGACGGACGTGCTGCTGGCGCCGCAATGGTGCGGGATCTGCGGGTCGGATTTGCACGAGTTCCTCGGCGGCCCCACGTTCTGTCCGGTGCGCGCGCACCCGCTCACCGGCGACAAGATCCCCGTTGTTCTCGGCCACGAGTTCAGCGCCGTCGTGCTCGACACCGGCGACCAGGTCGCGCACGTCAAGAAGGGCGACCATGTCTGTGTCGAGTCCACCCAGCGCTGCGGCAAGTGCGCTGCCTGTCGCGCCGGCCGCACCAACTGCTGCGTCCTGGGCCCGGCTTTCATCGGCCTCACCGGTCTCGGAGGCGGCCTGTCCGAAAAGGTCGTGGTTCCCGCGGAAAACGTGTTCAAACTGCCCGACGGCCTGCCCATCGAGTACGGCGCATTGGTCGAACCACTGGCCGTCGCATGGCACGCAATTGAGCTCTCTGCCTTTGAAAAGGGCATGTCCGCTCTGGTTCTCGGTTCGGGTCCCATCGGCATTGCCACAATCCTCTGTCTGCAAGCCTTTGGCGCTGCTACAATCATCGTCTCCGAACCCGCTCTTGCGCGTCGCAAGCAAGCAGAGGAGTTCGGCGTAGACTACGCCATCGATCCCTCCGTCGACAACGTCGTCGACAAACTCCACCAAATCCTCGGCGGCCCCGATACCGGCGTCGCACGCACCTACGACTGCTCCGGTGTCCCCGCCACTTTCAAAGCCTCCCTAGCTGCTCTCACTCCCGGCGGTGTCGCAATGAACATTGCCCTTTGGGAAAAACCAACTCAATATGATCCTACCGACGTACTCAGTCGTGAACTCATCGTTCGTGGTTCAATCGGCTACACTGGTCGTGATTTCGCTGCTGTTATCGCGGCTATTGCCGATGGCCGTCTCAAAGGTTTTGGAAATATGATTACCGCAAAAATTCATTTCGAGGATACTGTCGAAAACGGGTTTAAGCAGTTGATCTCTAATAAGGATAAGCATATAAAGATCCTCTGTACTGCTAATCATGATTTATTGCCTTAGTCTTGTTCACTATGAATGATTGGATACTGTAGCATACTGCAATATATTATTATTTACAAGATACCTCTTTAATATTCTGGGGTAAACGTACCTCCCATACTAACCCTATAAAGCACTATTGATTGACAGAGTCATAATATAAATAAAATACACGTATCTTTAGAATCTGTTTTCAATACTATGATGGCAATCAAGTTTCGATGCTTGATTCTGACAAATGAAACTAAATAAATTCTCATTTACTTCAATTAACTTCTTTTTCTAATTGTAACTAAACACTGGCTGGAGAATAAGTGCCCTATGTATTAAGTACAAACTAAATAAACTAGTAAAATGAACAAGGAACACTTTTAAACTCTTACAAAATACCTAACTCTTTCTAAGCTGAGTTAGCCGAAGAGAACACTTGGGTCTTTGCATACAAGAAAGATACCTTGAAAAACTAAAGATAAAACTCCAGGGGCAATGATGTGAACATCATAGCTTTGGCGGTGGACTGTACGCTTAAGAGTTTCATAGCTCCCGTTATATTAAAGAGAACAAGACTGTTACACCTCCCCCTAGTTGAGAATAGAGGAGAGTTCCATATGCTTCTCAATGTAATCTTGAACAGCTTCCTGAGCAGTATGCTTTAACGCAAATGCTTGTATCCACTCGGTTGAACCATCCAAGAATTCCACCATAAAACTATTCCCCTTCTTCTTCATATGCTCGACAATTCCTTTGATCTCTTGATCAGATGATCCGTCTTTGTAGGTCCGGAAGCGAGAATATTCATTGATAGGTGCCTTAAAAAATCCACCAGGAACGTGCTTCTGGTTCTTCAGTTGCGAACAAAGCCGGTAGGTTCAATTTGTAGTTCACAGAGTTAACCTTCTTGGTACGCAGCGACGAGGGAAGTTGCTTGTTATGAGCATCACCGAAATGGAATTGCTGCTTGATCAATGTAGACTGTGTCATCCACTTCAAATTCAACATCCTTATGGTGTAAATTATAATAGTGTTTATTGCATGCATGAATTTCATTATATGCTGCACAAGCTGAGAGTGCCAATCGTTCCTGGTGCTCCACGATTTGATCTGCTTCTCCCCTCCCCCCCTCCTCACAAGGAGACGAAGGTAAATAACCCAAATCGATTTCAAAAGGGGATGCACCATGCAGTGAGGTGTTAATAGAGGAATTCAGCACAAATTCTGCCATAGGAAGCATGGAAACCCAGTCGTGGCTGTCCTGAATATAACAATGCAAATATTCTTGGAGGGATTGAATATATCACTCTGCTTTGCCACTGCTTTGGTGATGACCAGTGATGCTTAAATGAAATAAAGAGTCGAAAGACGTAAGGAAAGATGACATCAAATGATTGTCAAATTGGCGACCGCAATCAGTTTGGATGTGCTGTGGGATACCATGCATGGGAAAAAACATGAACAAAAGCAGATTAACTAGATTCATTGTGTTGAAGTTCTTCGGAATAGGAAAGAAATGAGAGGAAAAAAGATTGACGATAACTAAGACAGTGTGAACAGGTGTCTGAAAATATTGGCCCTCTGGGAATCTAGAAACCACATCCATGGCAATGGACTGTCAGCGGCCATCAGGGAGCACCTTATCTTAAAGCGCGCCTAAAGCATCGCGACGTGGCTTTACACGGTGACAAACGTTACACCTGTGTACAAAGTTGGTGATCACTTATTTGAGCAAGCACGTATTTTTGATGCGTTACTTATCCTGCACAAAATACCAACAGATAGTACTGAAGCAGAAAGTTTTAAATATTTCTGTCATACCCCCAGCAGAAAAAATCCCGAAAATTATAGCCTTAAAACAAATGCGAGATTCTTATATTGCATTTTCAAGAAATTTGAACAAGCACGAGCTTTCTACGCATCAAGAAAACATACCAACGAGAAACCCTACCCTTCAGTAAAATAATATATACATCAGCCACTTGGAAGTTGCATTCTTCTAAGTCAATCCATCCCCAGATGCCGTATCATAGAAGGCGCCCGCCGCACGATCTTTGTTTATTCATTGCCATTTTACGCACAAAATAGTTGAGCGCGGCCTACTTCGATTCATTTTAAACCCTTTTCCTGATTGATGCAGCTGACGACCTTCCCTCGTGCGGCTCCGTTATAAACAGCAAAATCCCACTCAATCCGTTACTGTACATCGCGAAGTTCGTTGTTCTTGCCTTTTGCGTCTTCTTTAGGTCGTTTAGAAATTCGTAGAGTTCGTAGATAGTCAATTTGTATCGGTAAATAGGTAAATTAGCGACTTTAATGACCAACTCGTGGCCGATGCTTGTCGCAGACCCATAGAATTCGAGTCTTCCAGATCATAACAAACCATCCGCAGATATAGGCTGCCAAAACTAGACAGCCTGAGAGCTAGTTTCGTCTGATTCTC